>WBMZ01011566.1:0-159652 GCA_013400975.1 Atrichornis clamosus
GTGCCACAATATAAGAAGACTGTTAGAGAGCGTCCAAAGGACGGGAACCAAGATTGTGAAGGGCCTTGAGGGGAAGCCATATGAAGAGTGAATGAAGTAACTCAGTCTGTTCAGCCTAGAGAAGAGGAGACTGAGGGAAGACCTCATTGCAGTTTACAACTTCTTCATGAGAAAAAGAGAAGGGTCAGGCACTGATCTCTCTGTGGTGGCCTGTGACAGGACCCGAGAGAATGGCCTGAAGTTGTGTCAAGGGAGGTTTAGTCTGGATATTAGAAAAATGTTCGTTACCCAGAGGAGACTGAGCACTGGAACAGGCTCCCCAGGGAAGTGGTCACAGTACCAAGTCTGACAGAGTTCAAGAAACATTGGGACAATGTGGTGTGACTCTTAGGAATGGTGCTGTGCAGTGTTGGGTGTTAAGAGTGTTAGAGTCAATGAACCTTGTGGGTCCCTTCCAACTTAGCTTATTTGATTCTGTGATTCTGTGATCATTAAATATTCTCTGAGCACCCAGTATGATAGCCGGAGCAGGACATCTACCTGCTGACATAGAATTAAATAAAGGTAATTATTTGTACTTTTTTTTTAACACAAAATATTCTACTTTTCATCTTCAAGGTGTTCTAAAGTAGAGTACTACTTTCCTGCTGCCACAGCTAACACTTGCATGGCCATGTTTCCAATCTGTTATAGGTTACACCAGGCTGCCAGCCATCTGCATAAATTTCCAGAAAACATGTCACCTGGAAACAAGATTTCAGTGTTAGCCCATGAGCTGTAGTCTGTATTGTGAGAATGGAATTCATTCCTGTAGACACACCAGTTCCATGATGTGAAGGAACAGATGTCAAGATTTTCCAATCTGCTCCTCACTACCTGAGCACACAAGTGTGACACTCTTTGACCCATTGCTCTGACCTAGGCCAAGCCCACTAGGAAAAGGTTCATGGACACAATAGCACTTCAGCCTCATGGTGCTTGTGTGTTGCCATGCCATACGTCCATTTGTCTTTCAGGATCAGAAAAGCTGTCTTATTCACTAGACTCCAGTGAAACCCAAAACCTACACCTAAACTGGATATTATGAAGTTTTGCATTCAAGCCTTGAACTTCAATATATTCTAAGAAATCTATTTTGAACATCATCCCTCCTTGTCCCCAGAACCAGGTGGTAAATTGCACTAAAATCTTGCACTGTTACTCCTCATGGAGCTTTCTCTTAATCACATATGACAGTCCACTCCAAGACAGATGTATAAAATCTAGCTCGCATAAAATTGTAACTTTACATTTTGTCCAGAAAAAAAATTGAGTTTCTGCCTCCATTTCTTCACCTACAAGACTTGAAGTTGTGAATGTTGTTCTACAAATTTAAATATCTAAGACCAGGAGGCACTTGAATTTTTTTCACATTTCCTACTTTCCTTTAATTTCAATATATCATAATAACATTAGGAATCACAGAAATCCAAATAGTGTGATTTCTAATGCAAAAGAGAATGTGATGGAATTGCCCATGTTTATATGATTTCTTCATAGCAGTGTTGCCTTTATTCTGTACAGATTCTTGGGCTTTATATACCATTAATTTCAACTTGCTTTCTTCATCAAAATTCTAAGAGAAAGTGATCCCGGCAAAGTAGAATAAATGTTATCACACTTTCCCTTAACTTCAGGTGTAGGGGCAATAAAACTATTTTTATTTCTCAAAACATTTACTTAATGTAAAAAATGTGAGTTCTCATTTTTACCCCAAGTGCATTTTAGAAGAAAGCAATGAGTGAACAGCTTTTAGGAGGTTTGCTTTAATAAATGTGGTGACTGATGAGCTGCAGTCCTCAGATATCACCTCCAATCAAGTTCTGTATACTATGCATAGGAAGGTGAATTGACATAATTCTTAGAATAGCATTTTTCAGCAAATTGTCCTGTCAAATAGGAAAATTTTATTCGAGCCTGCAAAAGCGATAAGCCTGACCCTCCAGCTCTGCTTTGAAAGGTCATTTTGATTAATATAGGCAAAATTGCAAAGTGCCTGAAGTCTTTTGGCTTTTAATAGCCAAATGGCCTGATTTTTTGGAAGTGTAGAGCATGTACAGATTCTGCTGAACTCGAGGGAGCAGCAGGCATCACAGATTCCTGACAATCAGACCGAGCATTTCCTCACTTCATTCTCTCTTCTCCTTTCCCTCCCAGCTCTTTTCTTGTTATCAAAATGTAACGGCCTTTCGGACAAAGAACTTCTCTTTATGATCCAGTAAATCTAATGATTTTGATTTCAAGGTTGTGAAAACTGAGAAAACTGTTAAAATTTCCTTTCAATTCATCAGAACTGAGTTATGTTTCAGACAACATGCCAAGTGCATCAGAGGTGCCTTACAGCATCAGCCACAGCCAACCGGCAATACGGCTGAAACTATTTAACAGCACAGAGTTCTGTGTGGTTAAGATCACTATGGATTATCCATAAAGTATCCACACTCACATTTAGCTTATGAAACTAAGATTCTCAACTCTGTTCAAAATTTATACAGGATTGTCATCAAATTACTTTCCTCAGGAAATGAAAATTTCACTGTTCTAATATTTAGCCAAATTGTTGCTCAAGCAGGATGAGGAGGCGGAAACAAGGGGGTAGAAAGAAGAAGAAATTGTAGCGCTCTCTTAAATGCAAACTTTTTTTTTTTAATAATTTTTAAATTAATTTTTATTATTATAGATACAAAAGAACAGCACAGCCTTGGAACAAATTATACTCAACCAGAACTTTTTCAGTCACAGAAAAATGGTGTTTTAACTAGTCTGGAACTGTTAAAGCACTGTATGCCTTTACTATTCTATTCATACCTGAGAGTAGAAAACTACCCATGTAAATTGTACATATATTTTTATACTTTACACATACAAACATTTCTATCCAGAAATGACTGGACCTACACTAAGGTTCATACTATTTTAACATCATACATTGAAATATCTCAGCCAATATAAAACTGCATATAGCCATAGCAGAGACTTTAAAGTATGAGCTCAAAAACATTTCTTTCCATTTTAAAAAACTATTCAGTTTCTCTGTGCAATGGATTTATGACTTGTACTTATTAGTTTGATTCTTTCATCCACCTCACTTTTCCCTGTATATTAATTTCATATTTCATATTTCATTCTGTCAGAACGTATAAAATCTTTTAAAAATTGTTTAGAAACAAATGGCTGGCTAAGAAGCCAATGTGACAGAAAAAAAGTGGCCATATATAGATATTTTATGCATATGACTAGCCCAGAGCAAAAAGGGATCAGTCCTGTTTACATTTCTTCCAAAGAAGAATAGGAATGAAGGACAGCAGTGACAGAGGAGGACAGCCAAGAAAAAAAACACTGCACTGGGAGTTGTGATTATACATTTTACTCAGATTCCTTGATGATGTTTTTAGGAATACTTCCATTTTATCAAAGATTTTAAATCTCAGAATAGAACAGGAGACAGACTGCATTAAAGCTTTGGCTTGAAGTCATCTACAAAGGAATTGGTCAGAGAAAGGCTACTGCTGGATTTTTCTTAAGTTTTAACATGCCTTGTTATGAAGGCATTTCAGTGCACAACAAGCATCAGTGTAAGAAGAGTAGTTCAAAAATTGAAGGAATTGGTAAATAATTTAAAAGAAAATATACGACTGTGTACTACAACAGCTCTAAAAAACCTCAAAAATCTGTGTCTTTACTTAAAATGGAATGACAGAATAGTCTGAGAATCTATAATCTGTCAAAGATATACAGAGTGACTATGATTTTTTAATTAAAAAGAAGACTTTCAGATTAAGCTTGAGTACATAAAAGTGGACAGGTGAGCAAATGAGACACACAAGAACCACACAACAACCAACTTCTTGGAAGAAGGCAACAATGCATTAAGCTTTAATTAGGACAAGTTCTTCTTGTGGGATTAAGTTTAATGTCCAAAGGGAAAAGGTATAACTGAGAGCACATACAGTATTCTATTCACAGAGATCCAGTTGCATAGATTCAGATTATGCATAATAAGAACACAACAGCAACAGTTTTGTAGGATGAAGGAAAAGAGAACAAACCCATGTTTGTGTATTGTTACCTTCTCCCCATAAGACTGTTTGGTCATCCACAATTAGTTGAATTCCTTTATCATTTTTGTGCCCCTTTTAAGAATGCATCATTTTCCTGTGTGTTAAGGGAATTCTGTCTCCAGTTCCTTTGAAATGCATGCTACAGAGAACATGCTGCTGGTATTTTAAAGGCTTCATACACCTTAGGAAGTAAGGCCAAAAGGGCCTGCCTACATTAGGCTAGAACAAGTTCATCCTATAATATAAGTAACAGGAAAGACCAGACAGACCAAGAAATTTGCAGCCTCAGACAACCTTGCAGTATTTTGCAGAGAATTAATTAAGTAAGTTTTGCTGTATGAGACTGAGGAAATCAGAGATAATACCAGTCTATTTGGGAGCCTTGTCAATCTCATCAGGAAGAAAATTTCTCCCTACATCAAATCCAGCAATCAGCATAGCTTTGTGAGCAAGATACATCGGCCAAGTCACCTGAGAGGTTTTTCCATGCTATGTAATACCACATTTTTGATCGTCATGAGGAATATGACAAACCTTTCAGGAAAAGATATTAAATATATGACAAGAAAAATCCTTACCTGAGTCCCCTGATAGACTGAGGAGGAGATCCTGCTAGAAGAAAATTGACAGGTTGGCAACAAACAAACGTAAGACCATCTTATATCTTTGTAATTGTGTCTAAAGTAAGCTGGAGCTGATAATGCTCTGTGACTTTGAAATCATGGGAGCCCAGACTGTTTCACACATTATTCTCCCTCCTGTTTGAGTTTCACAGGTTGATGATGCAGCTGGCTGGCTCTCATGTTTATACAGTGTATGCGTTTGACCTTTTTTCAGCTGTCGTGGGAGTCTAAAACCTGAGCCAGCTTGGCAAAGTAAATGTGCCTGTGCATTAGGGATGTACAGGAGTAGAAGAAGGGAAAGGTGGACCAATGTGTACAGATTGTCCATTGCTCCACAAAGGACATAAAAAGATAAGTTTGTGCTATTACTAAAGTAGCCTTCACATAATTAGGTATGTATAAAGCAATTTCATTTACCTGTAGGCATTTTTCAGCATAAAGTAGATGCTTACATCAGCCTCTATCCTCTCTACTGTCCTAAAAATCTGGTTTGGTTTTCCACTTTTTTTTTAAACTTGATAATAACATGCCAAGAGCATGAGTTCTAGTGAACTCATTCCATGGGGGCATGTGTTTCGAAGAAATTAAGCATGGATAAAGAAGCAACCAAGTCCTATGTGTGACTTGCCAAATTTCTAGCTACTGAACTGCCCCATGTAAGTCTCTCTTATGTAGTATTTGTACTTTCAGGTATCCAGATATGGTCTCAAGTGTTAAACAATGTTGCAATATAAGAAATATCTGATTTAAAAGTGATTTTAATAGTTTTTTGTGTGTATTTGTACATGAAGATTTCAGAAAATAATTGCCTAGTTTTAGAAGAGATCTTATTGGGTTGCTTATCTTAATGCATTCCTAAAGAAGTGTTTATGGCAATGGGAAAAGTTTAAATGAAGAGTTGCTCAAACTATTACATTACAATCAATGACTGGTTTTTTGCTCTCTCCATGGGTAGCAGAATTAGACCCAACCAATATATATTCATTTAAAATTCAGATTTGTCATGAGCATTAGGCAATTTCCCATGAAAGATGAAGCATGAGAATCAGAAGTATAATCTGAGAGCTGATGATGGATTCACGTTTTACTGAATTACAGAACTAGTATGTTTGAGCTCAGTGTTTTGTAAGCAAGTTCTCTATTTTTCAATGCAACCATTTAAAAAAAATTGTCAAGTTCTTCTAAAGAAATGGAAGGAAGAAAACCAGAAATCTATTGAAGTTATATGCTCTTTCCCCAAAAATCTTGGGATGGAATTTAGACTTTCTTGGCCTTGAATATAACTGGGGCTACAGAGCAAAATGAGGAAAAGCAAAATGAAGGCACAAAAAACTCCCAAACAATCCAACTGAAATTTAAACACAAGCCCCAGTGAAGCATTAGTGTGTGTTTGATACAATATCTCACAGAGTACAATCATGTCTTCTGTTCATAACTCTGAAGCTCTGAGTTACACAAGGTATTTTGCAAACAAATTTTTCTATATCCCAGTGATCATCACTCCTGCATCACAAGACATTGAGCAAACCACATAATCTGTATAACATGAAAACATGTTCAGAACCTCCAGAAAATTAACCATTTGGATTCAAGGACTGGTATTTAGAGATCCTGATTATGGCACCATTGTAATTTACTATACACTAGCAATGCAGCTACTCCATATTTCTCTCCCAGCTGGGGCAAAATACTTCCCAGCTAACACAAATTAGGAGGCTTGCTGAGTTACTGTAGGCAAGGCACTTTTCAGACCCTGTGGGTAGAGAGTCTGTTCTGAATGCTGTGTTCCATCAATATACACATTATAAAGCATATTTGTCAGATGATGGCAGGTTTTGATCTATGACCTAAAAGTAATAAGATTGCAGAATATTTTGCAGGGGCAAGACTTCAAGAGAAATTACTCTTGATGGAGCACCTTAGACAAGCAACCCATTTTTACATGTTAATTTACATGCTGAAGCATAATATAAATGTTAAAATCCTAGATGACTTTGGAGCAGGAGAAAAATGTTCCCTTGTTCTCCTTCCTGTTTCAAACTTATGTATAGCCTGAGTACTTACTTTTTTTTCAGAGCTCTGACATTTCCTGGGCTTCCATCACTGTCTCTATCACAGGTTGACCTGGGCCCAATGCCAGGCTCCTACCAAGTTGCTCACTCCTCTCTGCAAACTGGACAGAGGAGAGAAAATTTAACAAAGGGTTCATGTGTTGAGATAAGGACCGGGAGAGTTCACTCATCAAATACCATCACAGGCAAAACAGGCTCAACTTAAAGATATGAAAGTGAGTGTATTACACTAACAGAATCAGAGCAGGATAATGAGAAGTAAAATAAGCCCTAAAAACACTTTTCCCCCTAATCCCTCCCTCCTTCCCAGATCTGCCTCCTACCACAGTGGTGCAAGGGGACAGACAACGGGGGTTATGGCCAGTTCATCACTCATGGTTTCTCCTGCTGTTCAGAGAGAGGAATCATTTCCCCCACTGCACTGTGGTGTCCCTCCCACGGGAGACAGTTCTCCATGAACTTCTCTGACATGAGTCCATCTCACGAGCAACAGCTCCCTGTGAACTGCTGCAATGTGAGTCTATCCCACGGGCAGCAGCAGCACCCCTCAAGCTGCTGTGGCGTGGGTCACTCCTCCAGGGGTGCAGTCCTCCACGGACAGGCTGCTCCAGCCTGGGAGCAGGGCCCCTCTGTCCACGGGTCTCCCACAGGATCACAGCCTCCTCCCCAGGTATCCACCTGCTCCAGTGTGGGCTCCTCCATGGGCTGCAGGCGGATCTCTGCACCCCCGTGGCCTCCATGGGCTGCAGGGGCACAGCTGCCTCACCATGACCTTCACCACGGGCCGCAGGGGAATCTCTGCTCCGGTACCTGGAATACCTCCTGCCCTCTTTCTTCACTGATCTTGATATCTGCCTGNTCACTGATCTTGATATCTGCCTGGTTGTTCCTCTCACATCTTCTCACTCCGCTCTTCTCTGGCTGGAATTAAAACTGTCCCACAACTATTGTTTTGATTTCTTCTTTAACCTGTTATCATAGAGGTATTACCACTGTTTCTAATTGGCCCAGCCTCGGCCAGCAGCATGTCCATCTTTGAAGTCACTAGGGCTTGACTCTGCTGGACATGGAAGCAGCTTCTATCAGCTACTCTCAGAAGCAACCCCTGCAGTCCCTCTGCTACCAAAACCAGGCCATGCAAACCCAATACAGTCTCTAAATAAAAAGCTTAGGGCACAGAGAGGAGAGTAATTCAGGTGATGGCTTAAGGCACTTTGCTGCTCAGTTAAAAACTGCCAAAATCAGCCAGTTACAAATAAATTGAAGTACAAATTGATGCTACACTTTCAATTTTATGAATGCTCTTTCAAAAATACTCTGTTTACAAATGGGAAAAAACCCTTGCCCCATACCTATGTAAATCTCCCAAAACAATTAACTGAACTGCAGAGTGAATGGCTGGTTCTGCAGTTTGGTTGAAAGGACATCCTAATTGCCTGTGGATTGGAAGGCTAGAGGTCTATAGTAACACCTCTGCTGGAGATAAACCATCCTTAGAGAATGGTGTTTTAAATATTTGAGGGTATTTTGAATGAAAGAGTCAATGGCTATTTTCACGCTAATACAATCACATCAGAAGGGGAAAACAGAAAGAATTTCCCTAATTATATTTGTCAAAAAAGCTGAAGAAATTCTATTTGCATTACTGAAGTAAGACAATATAAATGTATCTATGAGCAGCTGGTTAAAACTTTCAGATGGCAAATTATGCATAGACACTTAAATGGGTTTTTATGTGCCATGCTGTGATGAAGGGAATGTCTTCCAGCTGGGATGTAGTCAGCATTGCTGGTAAACTTTGTCACTGTATTATGATGTAAAATTCATCACTGCATCACTGCATCAGTAATTTGAAAATATTACTATTTCTTTTTCACTACCCAACTTTCTCAGCAGGGTTCTGTGGGCTAAAAGCTTGATTGCTAAAGATCATAGAGATTCCCTGATTCCAACTTTTAATTTCTCTGTTATGCTACTTCATCACCTTACCTTACTCCTAATAGTATTGCTTTAAAAATTAGTCATGTGGAGTTCAAGCTCATTGACGTTAAACAGATTGGTATTTATTTTTAACCTAGATTCTATGTTTAAAATGTTTCAAGTTTATGAAAGAAAAAATTTAATTCAGGGCAAATGTAAACATTAGTCAAAAGTGAATTTAAAGTTTACTGAAGAACAGTTACATCCTACCCTATCTCTCCTCTTAATTTCTTTTACCTTTCATTTTTACTACTTACATAATTTTCTTCATTTTCTGACTGCCTGCTGACTCAGCTACTGACATACTTTTAATTTAAATGAAAATTTTCACTGACATTAGCAGGTGGTAAGGGTGCAAAAAGACTTCCTTGAACCAGGAAGAATACAGAATAAGACAGAGACAAGATTAGCAATAATAAAAGTACCTGATTACAAAGGTTAGATATGTGCTTAACTCATTCAGATTCAGCAATTCTTTCTTTAACTGCTTTAACCTGTATGTCTATTGTAATTGCCTGGTGATTTCCATAATGAATGAGCAAGCTTATCCACTAACCTGAAAAAGATCAGATTCTTGGAAAACACAGACAGAAAAATACATGTAGAAATACACATAACACATACACACACATATATGTGCACATATAGATATATATAACACCTTTAATTTTTGTATATATGCATAATTTTTCTAGTCTTACTCCTATTTAGACTTCTGCTTGTAATCAGTGTTGGAAACAGGATATTGGCCTAACTGAACCCTTTGTCTGAAAATGTGTGGCTATTGTTTGGTTCATAAGTTTTCTTAAATCACTGACATATTCTGTTTTATGGCAGTGGTTCCCATATTCTATTCAGTATTCCATTCTATGTGCCCGTAGAAATGATTTTCATCTAGTTGCCAGGCTGATGATAAAGGGATATATGCTTCTCTGACTCTATTTGTTAAAATTCTTCCAAGATCTACATCTACATTACTTGGTTTTGGCACTCAGTTACTCACAGTTTCCATTATTTTAGGTCATGCTTTCTTTGTGTTTTCCTCATTGCTATCTTTAATTATTAATTCTTCATTATTTTGTTCTCACCAACTTAATTTATCACAGCCTTACGAGCTTTTAAATTTGTAACTATTTTTGTTTCTATCAAATTCTTCCTCAGAACTAGGCACTGTCACCATTTTTAAAAGCATGCTTTTTTTTAAGAATTCCATTTAATTCTGTGACATGTTTACTGTCAGCAATGCTACAATGACTTTAAAAATAACTTGTTTATTGCTATACAGTATCAAAAGGAAGGTTCAATACATATAATTTCAGATCTTTGATTTTTACCGACTTCGTTTTAAAAATTTGCCACTAAATAAGCACCACACCAACAGCTGAAACTTTAGAGATCAGTCAATAAACTGTATGAAAGAGTTTAATTGTCAATCTGACATCACACCAGACACAGAAAAGGACACTGTATTAATTAATAAGGAAAAAATTAATTCTAGTTGTACCAACGACTGTGTAAATTTTTGGTTTCATCTGCCATAACACATCAGCATTTTAAAACAGTCAAATAGGAAAAGGGAATAATGAAAGAAAAATCACCATTTGTCTTAAACACTGGGATATATACACACACTTTAGTAACTATCTAAAAAAAAAAATTGTAAGTAGCAAAACCTGCTGCAAACCTCGGCAGATGAAACTTGGTGCCTTTATTCATGAATCTATCAACTTCCTACTGAGTCAGCATAGTGCTAGCATGCAAGTAATTCTCATCTTTCTAAATTAATTCCCCTGTGAAGAAAACGTGGGTTCGGGGGATGTACCTGATTAAATATGGTTGTATTTTCACATCTGTCCTGGATTTTGGAGAAGCTTTTTCTATTGTCAGTAAATAGCCAAACTTCTGATCATTTTTTTTCCTGCTGGTAAAAAATGTTCAATCCATGGATCTTATTATGTTAAGTCCCAGGACACACAGGAGTGCCATGGTGAATACAAAGACATTTAAAAGCCACCAGAGCTATCTCTTATTTTCTGTTTTAGGTGATTGAATAAATCAGGTGAGTTTTAACACACTGTGTGTATTTTGGGTACTTCAGTTTGATTACATATTTTAATAAGACCTCACTGCGGCAATAATGAAATATTCCCACTGAAAAATAGAGTTGATTTTTCAAAGCTCTGGGAAAACTGCATTGAGGCATAATATTCTTAGTCAATGAGAGTTGATTGATTCAGCTGTCTTTATGAGAAGCATTCATTTGTAAGTAAACAGCTGGACTCTCCAGAAGCTGATCTGCACCTGTACCACCTTCAACATGCCCTATTGGTAAACTCATTTCATTTGGTTTTGCTACTTAGAAGCACTGGACAGATAAACATTAATCTTATAATATGTTTGCAAAGCTATCAGCTAATCTCATCCCCTCTTAGAACTTTTCCCACCAACCTCTGAAAGTGTGTTTGTTTTTATCCTCAGCTTCTATGACAACTTCTGGAAAGTTTTGTACAGGTTTTAGTGGCTATATTCATGGAGAGCAGCAGAGGTACTGGAAGGGATAAAGGAGGCGTTTAATGGTCCCACCTGTTTGTGTGTACAAAATCTCAAGATTATCCATTTACAACAGCTAAAATGGAAACAGCTGTCTTAGAAAAATTTAGAACTTTATCCCCTACTTAACTGCACAAATAAATAAAAATCCATTTCCAAAGCAAATTATTCTGGATACCAGCTAAAGGTATTTAACGAGTTATTTACATTTGTACTAAGGCTTTAAAGGCATTCACATTTATTCATGTTTTATCTTAAAAATAATTGCATGAGATTTGATGTTAACAAAAGCTATGAGACACAGTGCAGGAAGGCATCTCCAGCACAATTGAGTAAAACTACCTAAATGCAGCTCAGCAATCAGCTTCCCTTGTTACTGCTTTTCTAAGAGTCTAGGTAAGAGACTGCCTTTAGTTGATGCCATAGTGCTTTGTAATGTGTCTCTGTCTTAGTATCTTTAAAGACACTGCAAAAAATATTATTTGGAATGCCTTGAGCTAGTATAGCCTGTCTACAGACTGAAACAACAGCTGTCTCATGTATTTTAAAAGTGCTGTCTCTACTGGTTTACTCCCAGCATGAAAAGAAAATTACAAACATTAAAAGCCTTTTGGTACCCCCAGCTTTTGTACTCTCTTTTTGCCTACAGTGCAATGCATTATACTTTGAATTTTACTCCCAAAGATTCTGCTGTCTAAAGCAACAGTGTGCATTTGGGGAGAAGTACTTTTCTGAAGATGCAGAATGGATTGACACAGTGACCCATGTCTTTTCTGAGTGTCACAGGGCTCTTGAAACCAGCATGGATAATCCAAATATTTGAGCAGTAAGAAATCTGCAGCAGCTTTCTTTTCTTAAAAACCATGTGCTGCCCAAATGCCTCAGCAACACTTCTGTGGCAAGATGGGTGAATTCTCTTACCCCAAGCTATTAAAGAACAGCTGCTTCAATAAAAGATTTGAGGAACTCCCCAATTCTCCATTCTCTCGTTTGCTCCCCACAGAGTGAAAATGCAAAGAGGATTTATTTGAAGCTGTGCTACGTCTTTAGACTTCTTGAAACACCAAGTGAATTCTCTACAGGCACTCTATTTCCATATGAACTAATTATTTTGTCCAACAGACTGGCTTTTCTCTCTAGACACTTTTTCATCAGCTATCATTTCATATAGTCACTCAGGTCTCTATATTGAATTTTCAGTACCTCCCCTTCATTATGTTCCATGATCTTCTTTTTTCCCATATGTAAGGTCTTCATCTCCCAGAAGCATTCCATGTAGTTTAAAAAGGGTAGACTTCATATATCACATATTTTCTCAGCAACAATGTTTATAGAGTTGTCTTACTGCACACCCGAAACTTTTTCCTAAAAGTCAAAAACATTAATTATCTTTGTAATTATGCTACTTCATTAAGTAAAACTGAAATCAGATAACGGATTAAAAACATATTAAGGAGAACATATGGGCAGAATGAAGCACACATGCACCGAAAGTTTGGAGTCTTCAGTCATCAAAAATTCATAGAGAAAAAGGGAAAAGAATGTCTTCCAGAAAAGGGAGTAGGGTTATCCTTTAAAGTGCTAATGTTGACATAATCTACTTAACAAGTGACATTAGTAATAAACTCTTGAAGAGATTAAATGATAATCAAATATAACTTAGAAATTTTCTTGCTTTGAATTATTTGATAATTTATGGTGACATGTGACTCACTCCTGACTTTTCAGAATAAGACTAGGGGCATTCCTGAATTTGTTTAGTGCTGCTTTGCCATGCTGTGTTAGTCAGACACTCAAGGTCTGTTTCCATCTGGGATACTTCATCACACTGCAGAGTGATAATATAAAAGCAAACAAAACCTCATCCTTGTTTTGTAAAGCAGCACAAAAATAATATGAAGTATGGTTTAGCTCAGGTAGATTATATTAAATATGATGTCCCTTAAAAGCCTAGGGGGTTTAAATCCTTGTAATAGTACACATTGTAATGGCCTATGTTGCTGTGTGAGAAATGATCAGTGCTTCTGCTGCCTGTAACGCGGAAGACAAATTTCCACACTGGTGATGTGCTAGGAACATTATGAGTCCATAATTTCTCACATTCATTGCCGGCATTCTTAGCTTAATTCTTAGCCAGAGTGTAATGAGCACAAAGCACACAGAACTGGTGAAAAGGGCACTGGAATGTTTTCTAGTGGGACTCGTTTATTTCCTCTGCTCTTGTCTAATCCTCCTTTTGACTGGAGGTTACTTTGCAAGTTCATCATTATGTTAAAATGTGTTGTTAAATGTTAATTAAGAAAAGAGAATGGCTTGAACTTTTAGCCCAGTTCAGCAATCAGGAGCCTTCAGCTAACATATGCTTGTTTCCTCATCCTAGATCAGCCTGAGATTGCATTAACTCCCCATGTAAAATTTTCCCTCATATTTTCTTGGAAATTAACTTTTATCTGTTATTCTAGTTCACTTGATTATAATTTTGTGTTTCAGTGCAGTGATACTACTAGTCATTAAACTACTTTGTTCAGCCATAATAAAGAGAAGCAACTGGAGGTCATCAAGTACCACATGGCAACTGGACCACAGCAGAGTTAAGATTACTGTTGCAGTGCTAAATCCACCTATTTGACTCAGATAAATAAATAAATAAAAGGAAAGACTAAGCAATTCAGAGCTATGATTAAAAAAAAAAAACATAGCTCCTGTGTGATTCAAAAAATCCTTTAACACTAGTTTGTTGAATGAAGTGCATATGCTGCAGGTTGCCTGTTGCATGATCACAAACTACAGAACTGTCACTAAAATTACACAAGGGCTGAACATAACAGCAGTAAGGATTAGAGAGAAGAGCAGATCTGCCTGGACGTTGCCATACCACACAATTTGGCACGTTGTGTCAGATAATATGAAAATGATGGTCTTAGAAGAGATCAATAAAAGCCACGAACATTCTGCTGGAAGAAGTCTTTTCAAGAGTCCACAGCAGAACAGTTTCAAAGAATTTTTTGAAGATATTTGTGGAAAATATCTAAATGAAAACACTTCAATCTACCAAATAGGAGGTAGAAAACTTATATTAGCAGTATTTATTTACTCCTGAATGTTTGTTGAATAAATGAGACTGGCAGAAGTATACTGTGAACTGTTGATTAATTCATTCCTCGGTGTCGCCATAGTTGCAGAAGTTTGGCTCTTTTGAGAGAAAACTGTATTTCCCTGTAATATGAAGAACTTCAGAGCATGTGCCTTGAAGTTTTTCAAAATATTGTTACCAAATAATTGAGATTAAATGTGACTGGAAATAGTAATGTGCTATTATATATTTATTTCCCCTAAATAAATAACAGCAGTTCAATTATCCTATTATCTGGTCTTATTATTTCCAGCGAAAAGAATATTTCATTACATATTTACCACTGAATTTCTAAAAAGGCCTGGGGTTCTCTTATTCTCTGACAAACCACCATTCAAGCTGAAAATACAAATCAGAATTTGCTCTTCAAAATAATAATAATATAATGGGGTAAGAAAATGATCTCAGGTTTGATTGAAAGCTTATTGGCTTAACAGAAATGTTGCTATAAGTAATTCTAAAAGTATAGAAAATCAATCCATTTGGGTCGTTAAACCTAGAATGAAAATAAATTGCTCAATTCCATACCCACAGGAAGTAGAGCAATATTATCTCTTACATGTGCATTTATGGTCTGCTATTGCCATATAGTGAGCAACAGGAATTCTAGAAAATGGAGTCATGTCTTCTAAGTAATCAAAAGCCAGTGATTGGTAATGAGGGGTAGATTTCTTAGAAAGTTAATCAAGCTTGCAATCCTATTAATAATTGTTAATTAATCTTGTTAATTAATACTGTTTTCTAGCCCTGCGGATCAATTAACACTGTATCTGTATTCAGTCATGGTATTGCCCTTTCTGAGTAGAATTTTATTCTCAAATTCTAATTAAAGTAAAAAATTTTCTTTTTTGTATATAAGCTTACTTGTGAACCATGATAAAGAATTAAAATTTCAGAAGACAGGTACAACACTGTGAAGGATAAATCTGCAAATTTACTTTGCCTGATTATGCTATTGTATTTAAATCTTGTCTTGTGTTTCTATTATTAGTTCCAAATATTTCTACTAAAATTTCCATAAAAGATCTTTACTATGTGAAGTAGTGGACTTTTGCTCTACCTGCTTGGCTTTGAGAACTGAATCAAATACCATATCTCTTTGACAGAGACTGTGAAACTAGCAACATAACTTCTGATCATTACTGATCTGGTGTATGTGACTAGAAAGCTAAAATATCTTTGCTACTTTTATGAACTGCTTGAGTCTACCATACTTTTACCACACTTCATCAAATTTATTCCCAGTCATACTCTGATGGAAGCTTCTGCTTCAAGTTGTCTTCAAACAACTCTGAATGTTTTTTTAATTGTCCCTGAAAGAGCCCAACTCTATGATTGGTAGTGACACCTTATGATGCTAGAAAGGTTGCTTACTACGCGGTCAAGGGCATTACCATATGTGTGGATGTTTCACATCTATTCCACCTGTTCAGAATTCTTACTTTCTTTTGCACTCTAGTAGATGATTTGTGAAACATATAGAAACAAGTAATGTATGCAGAACCAAACCTGGAAACGGTAACTCAGGCCATTAGGTTTAGAGGGAGGTGAGAGACAGGAACAGGGTGTGGATTAATGGCCTAAATCACATATGCAGAGATGGTGCCTTGTAAACCTTTAAAGTTCCTAACTTTAAAATACAGCTTTTATGTGTTGTAATTGTATCCTCATTAGGACTTTTACCAGAATTTTCTTGGATGTGAAGGTAGAATTTTTTTCCCTGTAGAAGACTGCTCTGCAGATCAGAAGGGAATTTGGTCTGTTGGGTTGTGGATGGGAACTTCAGTTTCTTAACTGAACTGAATGAAGTCATTTGCATGATAAATGTTCTGCAGTTCCTGGTCAAAGTCATGCTGGACTCACCCCACAGACTATTCACAGGTGATACACAACAAATACTAGTATTTGCCAGTACACAATGAGAATCTTACTGTTACTGCTTGTATATCAATAGTTTCTAACATGATTTCTGATGCTAGCAGAGTACTTTCTTCCACCAGGTTATCTCCAGATGTTACTGAAACCTCTTCGGGGGAGGAAATTGGTAAGGGAGAAATAAGGGTAAAAAAATCTTCACTGTATCTTGAACGTATGTGTAAATTCAACCTTCATATAGTAATTTGTTTGAAGTTACGTAAAACTTGACAAGGAGCCAAGCTTGTTCCAATGGCTGATAATTTCTTTCTCTAGTTATTAGATTTCTGTATTTGTAATCATTTCTCATTCTCCTAATGTAATGTCATTTCTTGACAGACCACCCATCATCATTTAATTTTGTCTGCTGAGAAAACTGTGCCAGTCTATTCCTCTTCAACGAAGGAGACATATATCACAAGTTTCTTTAATCCTGATATACAGTTAGAATTGATTATCCTGTAGTTCTTAACATATACTACAAGAAAATAAACAGATTTTTTAAAATATTAACTATGATTTTTTAAATTATTCTTTTAATTTTCCGTATAATTTTTTGTCTGACAGCTGAATATTACTTTAAATACCATGTGCAGAATTTGAGTAGATATAGTAAATTCAGAGGCATCTTACAATCCTGATAGTCTACCCCTTGACAAGTTATCTTGCAATACTTATATTTGAGAAGTACAATTCAACCAGTAATCCAGGGTTTTGTAGTCTCCATGATTGGAGTTATTCACAATTTACTTAAATAATGTCCCTCATCTAGCATTGAATTTAGTCCTTTTCTGAGCTGCTGCTTGGAGATGATCTTTTGAGGGACTACCCAACCTGAGCTACTATATAGAACAGTAATTTTTTAACTATTTTGTGATCTGCGGATATTTTAGTCAATTTACATATCCAGCTGAATGTTCTATTGCTGAGCCAGTTTTCAAATAAGGAATCAAAATCCAGCTCAGCTGTTCAGAATACGTCAGATTATAATCAAAGTACTCCAGTCATAAGACCATATTCCTCATATCTATAGATGACTTCTAATATTTGCTGGTTTAATCTTTCAGATTAATCTTTTAGATGATTTAATATTTCACATTAAAAATCCATAACAACACTAGATCTACTTTGAAGATTTTAATCTGAACTCTCAAAGTTTGTTGTACAGTATGTACCTATACCCAACATCTTTCAAGAAAGTGTCAGGTTAATCTCTGACTTTTACTGATTTAGTGGAACTCAGACAAAACTTTGGCCCTTGCCAATTAGTTTTCAGAACATAGGGGAATGCATGTTTTTATTAGTTCTTTGTGATTATTGAAAACATCATTTTGTGACATAAGTAGGAAGTTATGATCCATAATTACATTTCTGACTGAAGCAATAACTTCATCCTCAATTTAGCTTCAGTATTTAAGAGAAGAGCTATATAATTTTATGGAACTATAATAAAAATCATGCTTGTATAGTTGTATATTCATTAGTTTAAAATATCTTTTTTGGTTTCATTTTCTTAAATTATTCTAATAAAGATTAACATTAAGCCAACATTGGAGATCATTTGTGCCAAGTGATTTTAAATCATAAGTACAAATTTTCACATTACAAACCTGATTTTTAATATTTATGTTTGGCATTTAGGAAAACTAAACAATGCCTTGAAATAAAATTATTAACACATTCAAAAAATAGTACCATGAATAACACATGAAAGTCCCTTAGTGTATAATTTTGACTAATCTTTGTGAAAAAATTGCAATTTTAAAGAATATAATCAAAAAGGGAAATATATGACAATAATATAATAGGGAACAGATTTATTAATCATTCTCTGGTTTAGATCACTTTTGGATAAATCACCATTGAAATTGCTGAGAGCTTTCACTGAATAAATGCCTGGAAAATTCCTGTAGAATGTTACTTAGAAGCCTTAAATGAGAAGGAATGTGTTAAGAGAAGAAAAGAGAGACAGAATTTCTTGTTAAGGACTGAGAAGGAGAGTCCCTTCATGAAGGCCTCTAGTAATCTTGTTTTAATTTATTTTCAGATCCAGAAAAGCAATGTGGTGAAAAAAAGTTTTATTTTTATGCATGTCATTGAAAAAATTTGTATCCTTTTTGTTTTCAAATGTCAATGATAATTTACAAATGATTCTTGAATTTGGAGAACAAGGTTCAATTGAGGTTGAAAAATGACTCATTACACTCTCGACTAATTTGGCAAAGGAGTACTGGATAAGCTAAGGGAAAGAAAAGCATTTTCTCTTGAGAGCCAAAACCACCCTAGGACCTACTGCAAGAGCAGCCAACACAGAGCTGCCAGGCTTTCACGGGCCTCAGGCTTGGACAGGTCAGATCCATGGATCACACTGAGTGTCTGAGTGTATCTCTGAATCTTGCTCTTTGTTGCTTAAAAAATTATACCATGATGTTCCTGAGGGCACCTGTACATGGAGACACAAGAAAAAAATGTACCAAAAGAATGTCTTGTGTAGATGTTCCTACTCCAAAATTATGGAGGAAGTACAAAGCTGATCTACCCACCACATTTATGAACAGAACTACTAATTCTCTTGCCTTGTCTTCTCTTTCTTCTTCTACTTGGCCTTCCTCTTCTTTCCCTACCCCTCCTGTTCATTTTTTCCTGTTGTAACCAAGACTTTAATGTTCTTATCCTCTAAGTAGAGAAAGTTTTTTACATTTCAAACATTCTTACGTTACTTCTATGGAGCAAGAAGAAAGCAGAATAGAAATTTGGGGTGTGGGGTTTTTTTAGTTTCTTTGCAGTAATAAAATTTAACTCATCTGTCTGTGGTCTCATAATTCTTTTTCTGTGTCCTCTTTTATTGGCATAGTTCGACTTTTCAGCACTTTTGTTTTAATCTCATTGTAAAATCTCAAATTGATAGGGTGGCACTTATTTGCGTATGCTGAAATACCCTGAAGCTAATCTTGAACCTTTTCCATAACCGTCCACCATCTCTAATATTTCATTAGCAATGAAAGGCCATAATAGTAATTTTAAATGACACCTCAGCTATCTTTTTGATGAACTTTCTAAGTGCTTATCCTTTTCCCAGGATTTAAATCTCAGGCTCTACCATATCTTTTTCTTTATCTGATAAAGGCAAATTAAATTTTTCTTTATTAAGTAACAAAACCTTTAGATTCAAATGAATTTTAGTTTCTCTTTTATTAGATCTCTGTATATCTTTCAATCTCTCTCTCATGAATACTTTTCGATCTTCCTATAGCCCACTGTTTTGAGAGAGAGAGTAATTTAAAAGGATAACCATATTTTAATTTTTATGTGGTTCCTTTGCCAAGTTGGTTCTACTTGCTGACACATTCTATTTTTTGTTGAGCTCCTTTAGACACTTCACTGGAGCAAGCTCAACTCTTTCACTTAAGGCAAGAGTGCAGCTGAGAACTACTGAGGAACACAAGTCTGTGTGACAGGTGTTTTTAATGTCCTGTCTTCCTAGCTTAGTTGACATATCTGTAATATACCCAAATTCTTTAGTCTGGTGTTCTGTTATCGTCAGTAGAATGAGGCAAAAAAAGGAAAACAATAACCAGGAACACTTAAAGAAACGTTTTTCTAATGCAAAGGTGTATTAAAGAAAAAAATGGGAGGGAGAAATTAACCTAGTAAATAGATAAACATAAATAGGTATAATACCAGTTTGATCCTAAAGTGAAAGGTTTTGTAGATACATAGGTAACTGGGGAGGTAAATTATAAATTGAATGAGTGTATGTGTACTTGGAAAGTACAAGGTAAAACATTTATTCTTCATCTCAATGTTATAATTATATTGTTTGTAATATACATGACAGAGATTAATTTGTGTAGGAAGTAATACTTGTCAAAAGAGGAACAGTAATGCACTTTGGACATTTTCAAGCACTAAATTAATCACAGTGTTGTTGGAAATCTTGGAGTATGTATTACTCCTCATGTTCACTTTTCTTTTTTTAATTTTGGTTTGTGATGACTATATCAGGTAGACTGCTTGATGTCCTTGCTGTGTCTAGCACTGAACCAATGTGAATCAGCACGTGCTAATAAAGGAGAATTTATGTCCCATCAGAAAATCTCAGAAATGCTACCAACTCCAAGTGAAGCTTATTTCCATGGATTTAACTTACAAACTTGTTCCATGGGGAACAGGTTTGTTTTATTTTATAAAAAGCCTGAAGAGCCTCTTGCTCTTTTGACAAAACAGGCTTTCAGGCTTTTTATTCAACTGCACATGTAAAAATATGTAGTAAGAGATTTTAAAATATATGAATTATTGTAGATGTCTCCATCAAGTTTAAGAATAAAATTAATTTCTTTTCTATATGAGAATGCAATTATTAATTTTTTGAGACAAGAAAGCTTTAAAGAACCCTTTTAAAGAAGGTTTTTTTGGGTTTTGGTTTGATAGGGTTTTTTTTAGGTATGGGGAATATTTAAGGATTTACTGAAGCATATATTTAATTGGATTTAGCTTTTACTTGAGGAGTTATAGCATATTTAAATTGAACTGCATTATCTTCATATCAAGTAGGGACCAAAAGAGTAAGATTTATTGTAATTTGCATTTTTTTCTTTAAAAGCAAACTCAGACAAGGAAGTCTACCAGAAGTTAAAATGAGATATCATGGGAACCTGCAAACATTTTATATTAAACTAGTTTAAATAAGTTATAGGTGAGCCTCAGTCCCAGCTTCAAGTCAGACTCAGCCTATTACTTTTAATACTAGATTTCGATGTCTCCAAGCATTAAAAAAGAAAAAGAAGAAAACCCAAAAAAAGGAAACAAAGCCAAAATACCCCACAAGAACATTAGGACTGGGAGTATTCTATTTACTCTTCACTTACATAATTATATGCTTTTTCTTATATTGCACCAATGTCAGGAGAAATCATCTTAATATGAGGTTTCTACTATGATAAGCACCTCACAGGAAAATTAGGAGAGACAATCTGTGACTTAAGATATGTACACTCTGGAAAATCAAAGATAAAGCACACAGGAGAAGAAATCTCCTTTGGTATATGACAGATCATGGAAAACGACACTTAGAACACAAAGCTTAGGGAAAAACAAGTCTTGTTCCTGTGTAAACTTCCACTGAGTTCAGATGCAGGTTTTGTTTAACCATACAGGACCTACTGCAGGATCAATATGTTACTGTTTTTCCTTCAGCACACAATTTGTCAGTAGCACACTTGCACTAAAAGTCAAGTCTAACATGTCTCAGAGTAGTGATGTAAACACAAAAGTATTGCTAAACTCTCCATCACTTCCGTGATGCTCGATTAGGAATGTCAGTTCCTGGAAAATACCAAAAAACACCAAATATTTTTTTATATACTTTTCCTCTACAATTGAGTCTTGCCGTGAAAAGAAGGACCTATATAATCTTAAGTACTGAGAAGTTTGAAAAGGGCACAAGGATTTAGGCATAAAATGAAGGTGAATGCAACTAAGGCACCAAATACCCAGAGAGATTGGATTTAACATAGGTGTTTTCCTTCTGTGTCTTAGAACTGACCATTTACAAACAGCTTTCTACTCTGCTTTCTAGCTTTTAAGGCGGATTTTTAAAAATAAATATTATTTTTTAAGGCAAATAATTTTCCCCCTGAACTGTACAAGACAGTTATTGTAACATTGACCTTTACAGTAACCACTTTAGGTCTGATCATCACTGTAAGTGTGCTCAGATTCTCAAATATGTGACAAAGTTTGAGCTTCTTTTAATTTTCTTCCTGCATGTTCTTTCTTGTCTTTGTTGGAAAAGAATTTTTTTTCCATTCATGAATTTCAGAAAACTTTCCATAATTAAGCTATTTTTCCTTGGTTTCTCATTGTCTTATAAACTCAAACCAATCTGTAAAACTCCCAGATGCTCAGACAGACTGATGCACCTTCCATTTAAAAATATCTTTGCAGTGATTTAGACAAGAATTATGTTAAAAATGGTATTTGGAGTTAGTCCTTAATTATGCAGGCTGTATTTATCACCTAGAGTTCTAAATCCAACTATATCCCTAGATTTAAATGTAGATGGTGTTCATTTTTAGTTTTAGAAGTCTGGTTCAATTTCCTCTTAAATCTTTGACATCCTTTCCACTGATTTTAGGAAAGCTATAGCAAATCCACTGTCTGGATTAGGCCATGAGGCCCTAATTGTAAACAGACTGCTCTACCTTCCATAGTCAATACATTAATTTTAACTATTCAAAGAGTGAAGATAAAACTGCTTAAACTACTGTAGATCTTCTGGCTTCCAGGTGAGGATACATTACTGTTAAACCAAGTATAAGTGGCAGGGACAGGTGAATTAGTTTGCCTAATTCAAATTAATCTTAAATGGTTTGGACTTGAATGTTTGTTTTGAACATCACTACCTTGACTGTCTGTGTACAAAACAACTAAGAAAAAGTCCAATCAAAGTAAAACCTATTTTGACAGTGTAGAGGAAATTCATTTGAGAGGACTGCAAAATGAGATGTAGAAAATGCAGAAGATGTCTTGTTAAAGAAAATAAGCTTCTTAAACTGAAGCATTTTAAAGTTTTTAGCTGAGGAGACATGACAGTATGTACATTCTTTAAGTCAAGCATGAATATAATTGCCTTATCAAGTCATGGCTAAGGTCTGCAGGGTATGAGCATTTTATTGGTCTAGTTGAGATGAACTGTGACCTGGCTGTGATTTAAGGATTTTAAAAAATCTCTACTGAGGTAGATTTCAGTTAGCTATGCATCTCAGGAAGTTAATGGATAGATGCATATTCAACATTGTCAAGCAAAGTTCAGATTTAATGTACTGCCAAATATGACTTCTAAAGATATTTGCAAAAGTAGCAAGGGCTTTGAAGACAATAAGCAAAGTGTTTCATGTCTGCAGGTTAAGAAATTTGCCCAAGTTTTCTAGCTGTCCAGTTCAATTCTGAATTTAGTCCTACCTTCAGGAGGCCACATATCACAGGATCGCAGAATCATCAAGGCTGGAAGAGACCTTCAAGGTCATCTAGTCAACTCAGCACCACCACAATCACCCCTAAACCTGACCCAAAAGTACTGCATCTAGATGCCTCTTGAACACTTCTAGACACAGTGGCTCCATCACCTTCCTAGGCAATTTATTCCAATACCTAACCATTCTTTGAGTGAAAATTTTTTTTTAATATCTAACCTGGACCTCCCCTGGTGTCGTTTAAGTCCATTTCCTCTCCTTCTTTCACCTGACGCATGGCAGCAGAGACCGACCCTCATCTTGCTGTAACCTCCTTTCAGATAGTTGTAGAGAGCGATACAGTGACCCCTGAGCTACCTCTTTTCCAGACTAAATAATCCCAGCTCCCTCAGCTGCTCCTCACAAGATTTGTGTTCCAGACCCTTCACCAGCTTCATTGCCCTTCTCTGGATGCACTCCAGAACCTCAAGGTCCTTTTTGAAGTTAAGGGACAAAAAAATGGACACAGGATTCAAGGTGTGGCCTCACCAGTGCCAAGCACAGAGGGACAACCACTTCCCTTGTCCTGTTGGCCACAGTATTCTTGATACAGGCCAAGACACCTTTGGCTTTCTTGGCCACCTGGGCACACTGATGACTCATATCCAGCTGTCAAACAGCACCCCCAGGTCCTTTTCTGCTGTGCCACTATTCCCCAGGTCTGTAGCAATGCACAGGTTTGTTGTAACCCAAGTGCAGGAGCCAACACTCATGCCCATCCTCCGCAGTCCTCAGCCCATCGATCCAGCCTGTCAAGATCTCTGTGTAGAACCTTCCTACCCACAAGGAGATCAACACTCCCACCCCGCTCAGTGTCATCTGTTACCTGACTGAGGGTGCACTAAATGCTGTCATCTAAATCATTGATAAAGGTATGAAACAGTACTGGTCACAAATACTGAGCCCTGGAGAACACCACTAGTGACCATCTGCCATCTAGATGTAACTCTATTTGCCACCACTGTCTGGACCTTGCAATCCAGCCAATTTTTCAAGCAGCAAAGAGTGCACCTGTCAGGTTTGTGTCTCTGTGTTTTGCTCATTGCCTTTCCCTTTTCCTTTCCATACCATTTTGACAAGCTCCTTGAGCAGGTAATTTTACTGAAATCAACATCTCACACTGCATATATTCTTATGAATGAGTGTGACCGACCAGGTGTGGCTCTTATTACTATCCCCATTGTAGTTTTTTGGTCAAGTATCTCCTTCTCTATGCATTGTTTGTTGCTTCCCACCCTTTCTTATCCCCTTTTGCACCAGAGAGGTTTTATGGACAGGTACACATAATGGAACAGATGCTCTCTCCTTCTCCATATTCTTTCAGAAACTGCTACACACATCCTAGTTTGGAGTGACAGAGCACCTAAATGAAATCAATTAGGTAGCAGTCCCAGAATAGAGTGGTGACTTAAAATGTGGCATAAACCACTAGGACGACAAACAAAATATCCAATAAGGAAGTGAATTGGCTTTTATTAGCTCTAAATGTAACCAGGATTTCACCTGGGTATTTGCTTACATGAACTATTTCAGTCACTGCATACATCTTCACTCCCTGCCCTTCAATAACTCAATTCTTCACCACAACGCATTTACATTTTGAGTTCTAGATCTGAGGACTACAGTTTAAAAATAACATGGATTACATTCTGCCCCACAGTAAATTTAATGGGAGCCTGTGTTGCTATTGTGCTTTAGTGTTTTGTCTCATAAATCAATCTATTCTGATTTTTATTTTCACTGCAAGGGAATTTTCTCTCTTTTTTCTTCTCCCTCCCTCTCCTTTCTCCTTTTCTCTGGTGTCCATTTCAAATTTCTGATGCTTTGTCTGTCTAGAAATAATATATAGCATCTATCCACACAACTCCTTTTGTTGGTATTTGTAAAAAATTCATGAAGGATGACTAAACCTTGCTGTCCTACTGTTGAGAAAATAGGTTCAGAAAATTTTGTAAGTCAGCTAAAATCATATGCCCATGGAACTGTAAATTTAGTGATCTTCTACTGTACTCTTTTATCTCCCTACTTGTGCACTACAGAAGGTAAAGAGATCTTTTTCTTCTTGAAAATGACTTCATACTTACATGATTTTATACTTACTGGTGCAGATGTCTATATTCTTATTTTATTCTCTTGTGCTTTCACTTTCTCTGGGAAAATTTCATTTTTGCTGTAAAACCGCAGACTATGTAGTTATGCTAGTGATAAACTCGATCCATGGTGTATGTTTGCTTTTTTCATTTTGGTCCTTTTTGTTTTGAATATTTAATACATATTTTAAATTTGTTTTCCTACTACTTGCTCTTCTGACTTTTATTATTTTCTTTTATGTCTTCTTTTTCACATTAAGTGCTTTGGTTTGTTTTGGTTTTTTTTATTTGTTTGTTTTTTCCTCACTTCTATCATTTTACCTTGTCTAATATCTTAGTTTCTCTTTTTTGAATCTTGCATCTAAAAGATAACTTTTCAGGCCTTGCTAGCACTATTTGATCTATCCTCCATATCATTGACACACTCTGTTACTTATCTGTACTTTAAATGTGATTTTATGTGGGAAAATGAAGTACAGAATATGATTTTTGGCTTGTGAGTCTCAGTTTTGTCATTAGGAATAATTTTTCCAACCGGAGGTTAAGTGCAGAAGTGAAATGAGTTGATCAGGGAAGTTGTGGACCTCTCATCTTTGAAAGTTTTTGATTCTCAAGTAGACAAAAAACCAGGAGTGACCTGATTTAGTCTTTGCAACAATTCTATTTTGTGAGCAACGGCTGGGTTTGATGATCTGAAGAGGTCTTTTCCAATCTTCCAGAATTTTTTGTAGTCTCAGAGAGAAATCCAATGAAGTCCAGTGAGTGCTGAAACACGACTGCACACTCTCCTGCTGCCAGGAATTGTGTGGTTATTATTTGCAGGAAGCAAAAATCATTCTCTCCTGATCCAAGTGGTGCTGATACTGTAAATACAAAAAGATAAAAACAACTCCCTAAACTCACCTATGCCTACGGCATTCTGCCGCTGATTGTTAGGAACACAATTAAATGGGGGTAAGGTAAGAGAGAAGAGCAATAAGTTACTTAAATAATTTATTCCTACTATCCTAGATATTTTTATCTTTCTCCCCAATTCCTCCTTTCCCCTCTGTCCCAGTACATAATGCTCCATACAGTCTCAAAGTCATTTAGTATTTTATGTAGAGAAATGTCCTCATTAATTGTTCCTTTTACTTCAGGACTTTTAAATTGACATTCTTTCTGAACATAACTGAAAATACTCTATGGGAAATCTGTTTGAGAAACACATTAATTTAATTAACATAGAGTTCTAATATTCCATCCTGGACCCAGTTTTTTGACATGTTTAAATTATAAGCCGTGTCCCTCTTTTTTCCTACTTATATTTCTTTTTTTCTTTAAACAAGAAGGAGGCATGTCCATAGGAATTAGATTAGATTTTCCTTTCATTGTGGCATCTCCTTTAAAACTGCAGCCTGCTGAGCCCATAGTAGCAAAATAGTATGTAAATGAGTAACAGAGTCTGGAGAAGCAGTTATCAACACAAACCTGTGAATTAAAAGAAAACACAGAATAAGTTTGAATATCTTTTCTTTTTTTTCATCCGTTCAGTTCTAAATTTCTGGTCTTATTTTAAAATTAAGATCAACATCCTGTTCTTGAACCTCAGTTCTTTGAAATGTTAGCCTGCACACTTGACTTTTGGGTTTTGATTATCTACTCTGACTTTTCTTGATCTTTTTAAATTATCAAGTAGCATATTCTCAATGACTGTATATAGAGGAAAGCAAGCTTCCTGTACTTGCAGACAGGAACATTTACACAGCATCTACACATCACATCGAGTTTACATTTGCAGGAAACTTTCTTGAAGAAGACAATGAATTAGGCATAAGAATTATCTTAATATGATATCCACCCAGTACTACTGTTTCAGGGAGAGCAGAAAAAAGGAAGTGAGGTAGCAGGAGAACAATACTTTGCTCTGGAGAATGCTGACAGCTGATACAGTGTCATCTTCAAAGCTGCCCAAAATCAAGTAGTCTGTGAGGCTATAACTGTCAAATAGGTGTTACTACAGTGAAACAGAAATAATAATTCATTTATATATCAGTGAAGTGCATCTGTCAGAGATGTAGATGGAAGTGCCATATTCTATATCAGAGAACCTCACAGAAAAGGACTCTGATTTGTCAAGAAATAAACTCAGTTTATTTATTCACAGCTTGTTGATATAAAACTTCTATATTCCTACTGTCAAAAAACCAGTTTCCAAAAATCAGGAATGTTTCAAATTCAGTGAAGAGAAGTAAAGAAATAATCTTATAGTACCAATAATATGTCAAATTGTTGACATATGAGACTTCATAGGTTTCAAAAGACATTTTATGTTTTAGGGAAAGAAATCTCTGTGGATTTCTAGAACAAGGTTACTTGCTGAATGCAAGTACCAATCTAAGTGAATATGTATAGTACACCTTGCAATTTCACTGGATAGACTTCCAGGAAAGGGTTTATATAGGGCTGTTAATGCTTCACCATGGCTAGAAAGAGCTCCATGCTCAAGGTGCTTGCCAGCATTTGCTATATTTGCATTTGCAACAAATATCAGAAAAGTGATATAACTAAATACTTTTTCACGCCCATGATTTGATGTGCTCTTTGACAACTCCCAGTCAATGTCAGTCTAAGCAATGGAACAATCAGATGTTATAATTTGAAAGAGAAAATTTTTTCACTTTTCAATGCCATGACTGACACTAATATAGTATAATGTCCAACTTTATTAAACAAACAAATAATAAATCCCATTCTGAGGGGATTTCTTTAGCAGTACTAGCTGAATAGCTGATCCATAACACCTGGGTTTTGACTTCATAACAAAACTGTGCCAAAGAAATTAGAGGATTTTGATCTGAAACTTTTATAGTTGTCCTGGACACCTCTCTTAAACGCAGTGAAGCCAATCACACAGATAAAAGGAAATAACTGGAAGCTTGGTGTGAATGATTGACTTGTGAATGCAGTGTTTTTTCATACACCATAACTTATTCCAACTGCATTCCCTACAGGATACTACATGATTCATAGTTAAAAGTTCTAATGTAGATTTGATCAATTTTAGTTTGTCACTTAGAGGAAAACCTGTCAAACTGCCATTAAACTAAGCTCCTCTTTATTCTAAAGTACAAAAATGTAACACTTCAAATAATATGAGTATCAGGCAAAGTGAACTTATATTGTAACAGGGAATGATGTAAGTAAAGCACCCCAGAGTACGCGTAATTGTGATGGGACAAAATAACAAATAAAGATTAAACCTGTCTTTCAGAAAAGCATTCATTTAAGTAGGCAATAAAAAAGACCCCAGAGCAGCAACAATGAAAACAATTCATTTTCTTAGCAAATTCCTAAAACTTTTGCAAACTAAAGTTCTGCATATTGTGCTCTAATGGTTTGGTGTTTCTCCAATAGTTGCATTGCTGCAGAGCCCAAGGAAGGTGAGGGTGCGGGAAGGGATGGGATTGTTCTTAGACAAAGGAATGATAAAATAATTTACCAGCAATGTAAATATTAAAAAGAAATGGGACACCAGGGATTTCAGTTGTTTCACTTTTAAGACAAATTTTGTTCCACATTTTAGTCTACCTCACTAGTGCATTCTTGGATATTATAGCTAATATATATATAAAAAGTAAAATATTGAAGTCCAGCTGGTGGCTAGTGACTAGGAGTGTTCCTCAGGGCTCAGCAGTGGGGCCAGTCCTGCTTCATGTCTATATTAATGGCATGGGTGATGGGACGGAGGGTCAGCACATTTGAGGATGCTACCAAGACAGAACTCATATTCAGAAGCAGCTGGTCAAGCTGTAAAAAATGGAGTGGCTTGAACCTCATGGAATTTAGCAATGTAAACTTCTACACCTGGGATCCCATGCAGCAAAACTGTCCAGACAGAAAACAACTTTACAGCAAAGGAGCAGCACAAAGGACAGGAAAAATATTACTCATTAGCAGTGCACTCTTGCATCTGGAAAAAAAAAGTCATTTTGTGGTGGTCTACCACCACCTGATCAAAGAGACATAGATGAAGGAGATTCCCTCAGAGGTGCACAATGGAAGGGCAAGAGGCAATGGAAATTTTGACTTGGTATCAGGAAAAAATGCACTGTGACAAAGTTCAAACAGGAACAGTTTGCCCAGAGAGGTTACAAGATTTCCTCTCCTGAAAACTAATACAACTCAACTGGGCACTGTCCTGAATATTACATCTAGCTAGATGTGCTCTGAGCAGAGAGATTTCATGAGATGACAAGAGGACCTTCCCGTAGATTCACGACTGATCTTCATTTACTCCCTGCACTGACAGGAAGCTGAAATCTATGAGATAATGTAAGGCTTGGAGGATTTATTTTTTATGCATTTCTGTCATTAACAGAAGTATCAGTGATTGCTTCACTAGGTGGCTCAGTTGCTGAGGTGAGCACCTCAGTGCTGGCACAATCTGCAGAGGAGCACACGAGTGTGGTTCACATGGGAGTTTCCTGAACTGGAGGTACCTCGGGGGAGCTGAAGAAGGCATCAGGAGCACACAGATTGAGCTACTTAATGCCCTCTTTCCTTTGTCAGTCCTAGTAACTCTATCCTTGGCAACTGAGAAGTGAAATGGATTATTTTACTGAACAGTAAAATCTCACAAGACTGAGAAATTACAATCACCAGGTAGAACAAAGAAGAGAGGAAGGGTTCTGGGTCACCAAGTCAACTATTTTTCTTTTTTTTTTTTTTTTTGACAGGATCAATCTCATATAAACCCTATGAGAAATTTAAGCAGTTTGAAGACATGTTAATGATAACCACCTCAAGCTTGACTTCCTCCTAACCAGTTTCATAGTTTGACTTCAGCCTTCTTCACTGTTTTTCCAGGCAGAGACTGAGATTTTGCTGTGTAGATTTCTGAGTAGATATACCCTTCACACTTGGTTTTGTATCATTAAATGCATTTCAATTGTTATTAAAACCAAATTTCAAATGATGCTCTGCGTATTCATCCATTGAGGCAATTCATAAGCATGAAAACATTTCCTTGTAATGCTTAGCTCTGTTTTAAACAAAAAGTTCTGACTTTTCTTTTTAATTAATCAAAGATTACAAGTATCAATCTTACAGAGGCACAGCTATTATGATAGAGGATTTATAACATGCAAGTACTTCTTGGAGTGACTGTATTAGGACTTTAAGTCAATAACTGAATAGTTTCAAGCTGATTTCAAGAATCTTGCTATCTGATAAGATAATCTAAAATTTCCTTTTGTTTTGACACTTAGGAGAAAAGTACAGAAATTCAGTCACAATTTTTTTATTTCTCTGGCGATCTTTATGAATTACGATTTCCTGGGGTCTAGGAATGTTGAGGCATTTAATGAAGGACATGAGCCCAAAAAGTGAGACAGTGAGCCCTATAGACAGTAAAATAAAACCACTGCAGAGATCATTTTCAGCATAGACTTTCCCCTCACATTCTACATTTCATTCTACTGAGATAAAAAATAATTTGACTGCTTCAGTAGGCAATGAAAAGGTGTCAAAATCACTAAAAGTCAAAAAGATGTCAAAAACACGTAGTGACTTTATTCTGTTCAAGATCCAGGGAATTTTCTTCACCGAGTATTAGAAAAGATGACTTTGTGTACTATAACAGATAAACAGCACTTGTCTTGCCTGAATGGTAAAAGAAGTAGTGAAAGATATTCTCTCAACCCTACTGAACAATGGACAAGTCCTCAAAAGTGAATTGCCTAAAGATGCTACTCAGCTAATTCAGATCAAGTTTTCTTTCCTGGAAAATAACTGCTGAAGTTCCTCGTTTGCCATCTGTTCGCATCAGTATTTAAATGTGGTGCTGAAGCCACAGTAAGTTATCCTGTGTTGTACTTTTCATTGCAGGTTTCTATTAAGATACCTGAGAAAGCCTGGGATCAGTCAGTACTCTCTAACTCATATGTTATAGCAGTCCGTGAATTAATTTCTTTGAGGTAGAACACAGACACTTTTGATTTAAAGGTTCAGTTTGGACAGAGAAACAGTTAAAGGAAACCTCAGATATCCTTGGTTGAGTGATGCTTGGTCTGATTGCTCTCCCTGTTAGATGTGTCCTATTCTTTGAAATAATATATTTAGATTTTTTTTTCCATTATAGGTAGCGGTTGCATTTTAGGCATTTGTAAATCTGACTATATAGCCCTCTCTTATAAATTTCCTGGGTTTCATGCAGCTACTAATATAACCCTTGGTCTTCTTTTTATGAAGCGAAACACCTTTGAGCTCATGGAGTGAATTGTTATTAGGTTTATTTCACAATACTTAAGTTATTCCATACATCTTCTCTGTATTCTTCAATTTATCAAAATTGTTTTGGAACTGTGGACACTAGAAAAATATTGCACTACTAGACAATTCATCTGCATTGCTACCAAGAACAAAGGGAATATGAACTTTCTGGTCCAATTTATTATATTTATACAGCAGAGGAATGCATTGCTTCATTTGAAATAGGAGCTAGTGTTCATTATGCACCTCTAACACTTTTCAAGATCTTTCCATTTTTACAATCTTTGTGGCATCTACAAAGAACATTAACTAGGATTTTTTGTTTTCTCCCAAACACTAACAAAAATGTTGCACAGAATACAGCCAAGAACTCAGCCTTGCAGAACTCAGAAGGATGTTCACATTCTAAGAAGATTCCCCTTTATATTTGCATCTTGAAACTTGTCAATCAAGTTTTAATCTAGTTAATGTCTACAATGCTCATTTGCTCGAGTCTCACTTTTAATAATCCGTATCTGCAGAAAAACTCAGAAATTAGTTCAGCAATGAACAGTTCTATCAACCTTACATTTTTAAACTGTTTTTCAGATTAAAGAAACCTCCTACAAAACATTGGGTTATTTTAAAAAATACCTACTGTCATTGGAAACTGTAGTTAAACCAGTACACTCATAAAAAAAGAAACCAAATTGGTTTGTCAAGGTCTATTTTCGAAAAATTTATGATGAACAGTGGTGTTTCTATTATTAATACAATCCTGTACTAGCAACTGTATTATTGCTCTGGGCTCCTAGCAAACAATAGCCAAACAAATAATGGCCAAACAATAGGTCTCAGAATTTACCACATTGTCCAAATACTTATGGAAATTCAACATAATTGTTAGAAGAACGTCACATATACTTTAGAATTCTAGGAACTAAACTATAGAGATCGACTGATGAACTTTAGGCATTTTTGTTCAATAATACACTCCTTCCTGTTCAAATGGAGAGTGTATTTTGAAAGCATTACTGTATTATTAAAATATTTTATTGTTTACCCACAATATTTATTGGAAGAAAACACCCTTTGGACAACTTCTATTGTTTATTTTTATCATTAACATCTGAAGTCATGGCCTGAATCTCTGGAGGGCAATGCAGTTTCTGGTGCTGATGATGTACATTCAGAATGGGTTTGAGAAAGAAAAACTAAATGTTTGCCTCCAGCAATGTAATTGTGCTCTCTTATTGTTACAGGTGGATTGATACACCTCTAAGCCACATATTTAGAGTTGATTTTCCTGTGGTGTTATCATGGTTCTGTCACTTGCAGTGGAGCTTTTCCTGGAGAATCCCTGAGGCCTCCATAGAAGGTCATGTTCCTACACATACTTCAGAGTTTACTAATTAGCTTGACTTTATGTGCTGGTGCAGTGACACCAGTGCAGAAGCTGAAGGCTTTTAGTAGGAAGGGCATGTGTACAGGGTATCTGAGTTGACTGTGTTGTGGGCTTGAAGTTAGATTGGGATGATTTCACTGGGAGAGTCCCCAGGAGCACACTAAGGGCATGGGGGCTGTACTGCCCCGTTGTAATTAGCAGCCTGAATCCATACTTCTGTGTACACCTTTATTCACTGCACTCTGCTCACTGAAACTTACTTTCCTTAATCCAGTGTTCTGGTCAGATTGCTGATAATTGCCATTTCTGACCCATTTCCAATGTGAGGGACAGGATCTTCCAGAAGGAATTTTAGTCAGAACAAGGATTTTGTACCCTGATTAGCTGTATGTCATTGGTAGATATAAATTTATCCCCAGGGGACTAAGATGAGACACACTATCCCTTTCTGAGCTTCACAGTGATTGACTGCAGCCCCAATTAGGCCAAGGCATTCAGTTGTATTTACTGTACAGTCTCCAAGGGCAGCCTGAAATACCTTGCACTCTTAATTCTACTGAGTATATGGTTTATGGTTTAATTTCTTTAATGCAGTACTATCCTTCTGTCAGACAAAGGCAAATATTTTTCAGAATGACTTTATGTAGGGGTTAAATCTACCTCAGACATTTCATTTTGAACTGACCTTGTTTATGCTGGGTGGGAAAAACATTTATTATGTGTTTGTTAAACTGCAGCTGCGTGCTCAGCATAATAGCAGTCTAGACCTCTTCCTCCAAAGATTAATATAGTTTTGATTTGAAGCCAGTGAAAATCGTAAAATGCTTTTGGGATTATATTATTAAATTCTGCATAAAATTTGGTCTATTGAAGAAAGGAGCCTCATTCCACAGAAAATACTTAGATTTTTTTCATCCTCAATTTTGGTAACTTAAATATTGTAGAGGTAGACTTAGAAGGCAATGCCTAAGTGACACTAAAAATATTGTATTTAAATAAACAGTACAAAAAGCAATTAAATATTTCAAGGGCACTGCTGAGTTGTTTGAGCATCAGAGGTGAATGTCATTAATTCTTTCTGAAATAGCTTTACATAAGCTACTCAACTGAGGATGCACATATCTTTGGATTTTATATTTCATTTTTATCAAGGTAACTGAGCTTTTTCTTTCAAATTTCTGTTTATGACCTTGGAATATTTTCTGGTGATTTAGTGCCATTGGTGTGGTCACTATGGCAGTTTGATTTTAGTGAGTTTTAAGCAGGCACTGCCAGGTTGAAGGTGAGCTGCAAGGGTTATGATATAGAGTTATCAGGTTTACTCTGTATGATAACATGAAAGGAAAACAGGACGTGGCCTCAAACCATGACATTTAGATGGAGTCTTCAGGATCTCCAAGACTGTAGTTTGGCAGTCTGATGTGGGGTTTTAATTTTGCCTGGTTTAATCAAAAGGTCATTTTGCAAAATTTAAATCTGAATTCACAGTCCTATTTCAAGAAATTCACAACTTTTATGAGGTTGTTTAGATTTAGGAGTTTAGTAAAAAATGTATTGTGGGGTGAAATATACTCTTGCTTTCAGTTCTCAAATAATTTTACAGTCCTGGAATGTTTTTGGAGGCACAAATAAAAAAGGTTTAAATTTAGGCAAAGTCAAAACCGCAGTTGTTCACGTGGACTATTTTCTTCCTGAGATTAAAGAGACGTAGGAGAATGAGTTCTGCCAAGTGAAAGGCAAGCAGCAACATACATTGCATTGGTTCAAATCCTGTGATTCAAGAGAAGGAAACAAATAGATATAAAACAACATAAATTAAATACTAGCTATTTCTTAAATGGAACCTTTCCTCTCAGCTTTGTTTCTAGATTCCTACATCTAATAAGCTGTTTCCTTGTTTTGTTGTGAAAGAGTCAGTGTTGATATTCAAAAACATTATGATCTGTATTTATGACCTCATAAAGGCAAACTCACTACATATTAATACTGTTCCTGATTGTATTTCTTTGAGATGACTTTATGGAGTAATTAATCCTACTGAGTGCACACACTGTAGTCAGATGGCATTGTTAACTTTGCCATTGATCAAAAGAGCAAAGAGAATTTCTGATCAGCACCTTGCAGCCCTCTTTTAACTGTCTGTTGGTACATGGCTTCTGGCATTTATCAGTTCTTCAAACAGCCTTTATTGCTTACCCATCTGACCACCTTACCTGACTGATTTTGAAGAGTTAATGATGTCTGTCAGATCTCACTGGTCTGTATTTCTGAGAAGCAAAAAAATTACTGTTTGAAGGATCACATTGACAAGATAGTTTGTAAATTATTTGATCATGTCCTTCCTGACCAAACCAGTCATTAAATTATGCTGTATGTTACAAGTAAATTTTTTTTCTGTAATGGCCTTCCTGCAGTTTTGGGCTCTAGCCACCAGACCCTCAAACGCTGTAACAATATTCTTCCATAGTGCTGTTAAACAAGCCAGCTAGCTCATGATGAGACATCAATCAATCCCTGATGCTTATAGTTAAAATTTTCTGTTCCTGGTGCCAGAAATTATGTGCAAAGCTAGTCATCACTGACTTGTTTTCGCTAGCTGTGGTGACTGATACATCAGTAGCAACAAACTATGGATATATACAGACTGAGGCAAAATGGTTTCACTAAAGGACATTTGCACCCTCTGGAGCATTAAGCTTCAAGAGAGGACTTCCAGGCAATACATGAAATATTCATTTGTACTTGAGTTGTCATTTGTCTATGTCCCTTTATATACTGCTGCGCTGAAGCACTGAGGATACTGCTCCGTATTTTCTCTCTTTGTATTTTATCTAATATAATCACTATATTTTGAGTTAAAATATTATCTTCTCTAGCTCTCTCCTTTGATCAGTTGGTTTGTGGAGATTAGAAACCCATTAAGCATTCACACCCCATGCTGATGGGTGTAGCCTACACAATCAGACAGTTTATTGGAAAAGTGTATAAGGTGCAACATAAAACATATTTAGATAGCAATTGAGTATAAATATTTCATAGCAGAAATCAAGTGCCAAGTCTAACTGCTTCCTTCCAAAGAATTGACTGTATTTGTCAAATTAATGTCTCTTTAACAGAATGTAAACAATTTAAAAATAAAATCAACTTAATGCAGCCCTCCCATGTAATTCATGGTGTACATATCTATGCAAATTTACCCTGTTACTAAATCAGATTACTGACTTCACAGACAGCAAAATGCATGTATTTAGGAACTTAGCATTCTAATAATATTAGATTTCAAAGTATCTCTTAGGCTAACAAAGGCAAATCTGGGGTTTTTTCTCGCTTTTGCTATGTGAATTTACAAAATTTTTCTAAGGAAATCCCACAAAAGGCACAGCAAAGGTCATATTCCAGTCAAATTATAGTTACCTTAAACTAGTTTCTTTTTAGTCTTCATTGACATAATATCTATACTTGTAAACTAATGGTCTTACAAATGTATATTATTACATCCTTGCATATCAGAGCAATCTACAGCCATACTGCAACTCTCAACATGATTTCTGTTAAGAAGATATACGATTTCAGTTAATTCAGTTTACTTTAAATATGCTTATAACTGTTTCTGAAGGAGTTAAACAAGTATTTAATAAAATATAATCCAAAACATAAGCATTTTATAGTGATATTGTAATGTAGATAATTTGAGTGAGTAATTTAGATAATGTGAGTGACAATCACTCTGTTGTCAATTTACTCAACAAAAATATATAAGAGGTTTAGTTTTATATGCTGTAGAGAGAGGGAATAATTAATATTAATAATAACATTAATAATTATATTATCATTGCTGAATATCCAACTCTTCTTCCACATTACTTGTGGAAGCCTTTAATGCACAACATGGTTTACAATGCTACACCCTTCTCCCTTCAATGTATGCTCAATGTATTTCCATATTAATAATAATTTTAACCTTCAAAACCCATGCCTCTGAAACATCTCTAGCAGCTTATTTTCTGGTGCATTTTCAGTGTCCTTGTGCTAGGACTGTGAAGAGTCTGCTGTGCAGGGAGACCACACCTGTAACTTAACGGTTAAGTGAAATGTCCAAAGTGGTGTCATCAGTGGTATGAGTACCACATACAGGAAATCAGACTTTTCTTTGTCACCTCAGGGAAAAGCAAAACATTTCCTAAATACAGATGTCAAATCTCTCTATAGCACTACTTTGCTACTGTTAAACTGGCAAAATCTCCAGGTCAGAACTTTCCAAGAATGCATGCAGCTTTTAGCTCAAGATTTTTAAGCCAACTTGTGCTTCTGTTTCTGTATTTGTATAGGCAAACCCTGTTGGGCTGGGTGAATTTTTGGTATATTGATGTGATGGGTTCTACCTGACAGTGTTAATGCAAGCATTTGCTTTTGTGCAAAAAAAGTTCAAGTCTGAGAATTTTTCAGAATCAATAACAAGTAGGTTCCTTTAGATTTCAATATGATATTAAAGGAAGGTGATTTTTTTTTTAACACTGGAGTTCCTGATTATTTTATTTCTAACAAGGATATTTCAACTGTGCCATAAACTTGTTATTACATGGATCATGGCAAATACACTATAGTTTCAGCGTGTATGAACATGATACAATTTTACAATAGAAGTCTGTAAATTAACAGTCTGTAAAATAACATCTGAAAATCTTGCTGTCCTAAGCAGGAACTTTGAAGAATTTAATTCCACTGTTGGTACATTTCTTAGGAAATAATTTTCTTCAAAATCTATTTGGCCATAAATATAATGAGACTGGTCTGACTTTTGTTTTGATTTGTTTTGGGTTTTGCCATGGTTTTATGACCACTCAAATTTTTCATACATAAAAGCAATGCATGAGCAAATCTTGAAAATACTGCTAAGTGTGTACTACGGTACACTGAAAATTGCTGTGGAAATAAGGCACAACTAGATCAGACATTTTCTTTCTCCAACTTTTTCCAAATTTAGTGTAATTCAAAAAGGACAAAACCTACATATCTAATACATCAGAGATTTTGCATCCATTTCTTAAATCTCTTCAGATTCAAAGTATCTCTCTGAACAGCTTAAGCCTTACTACTGTGGCTGCTGCACATCTCTCTCTCTGTGAGAGGGCAGCAATGATAAATCACTTCTTGCAAAGAGAGTCACGCTCAGACAATGAACACAGTGAGAGTCCAAACAGTGATCAAAAGGCAGGATGGCTCAGTATCATACTGCTCAGCAGTTCCAGGCTGAGTCGAGCAGTTAGAAATGGTAATGAGAAGCACAGAGAGTGCCAAAGACTCTCTTTACTCACCCACCACAGAATAATAAGCCACTGGTGACCTAGTACTACATAGGCCTATCATGAAATACTTGACCACTAGATCTTGGTAGTCCTATAAAAAGGCTATACTCTGTTAAAAAACAAAAAGTGGTGAGCAATGAACAGGAAAAATGTGATATCACTGACCACAGCTGAATCCAACTGGACATTGTAAAATATGATGTCCACTGTTCTGGCAGATCTCTGACCTAACTACTCTGGCCAGCTTGTCTACTTTACTGAGCAGACTAGAATAGTCCTAAAATTTTTCATAAAATAAGCTGAAATTGAAGGAAGGCATTAATTATATGAGTTAATAAGCCAGTTAGATATTGATTTATGGTTCTTTGAAACAAATACTTCTAAGCTGTGGTCTAGTATGTACAAAGAGCCATGAAGACTGCCAACAATTTCAAGCAACAGACATAAAGAGGTTATAGTCTTTTGCTAAAATTTTCTGCCACTGCTGTCATTGATTTTGTGCTACTTCTGATTTGTACTACTTCTGACAACAAGGGTGGTCATATGGCCAAGACTCTAGGAGGAACTCTCATCCTTTCAGCACCAAACAGATTAACAGAAGTGTGCATCAGACTGCAGGTGACAAGTAGTCATCCACAACACATCCCCACCTGCAAAATTGTTGCATCTGTGAGAATGAATGAATGAATAAAATTTTGTAGATATTCATACCACTGAGAGTTGAACTTAACCATGTAGGCTAACTGGCATATTTTCGTTATCTCTCTTTGAAATAAATGGGAAGTTTTTCACCTCTTCTAAAGGGTCAGCTTAGGGGTCTTCTGTGCTTGACTTCTCCCTTGAATTTTCTCTTTCATTAACATACTTCCCAGAACTGACTAATCAGAACAGGCAAAAGACTAAAAGGCTGATTTAGGCTCCTGAAGATATTTGCCAAGATCACTTTGGGTAGATGAGATCTGAGGACAGATCTGGGCTGTGTTTCACCAGAAGTGTCTTTTTAGCCACCACACCAAAGGAGACTTTTTAGGCTTACTTTGTGTGATGTGACAGTAGTATCATCACAAAAAGTTTATCATATGTCAAGAATATGGCTTTACATGTTAGAAAGACTACATTCAAATACCTTATCAGAAATATCTTTGACATATGTATGAAGTTTTCCTAATGAGAAAAGAAATTAAATACTTAGAGGCTTCATATTTAATTTTAATGTATTTCAATAGATCCAAAGGTAAAAATTGTGCCATGTTACATGGTTGTTATCAATGACAGACAAGAATCATATTTGTAGTTGCACAATTCATAGCAACTTGTGTTGTTACTTTTCATTACATCACTCTAATACTCATATATTTTATGGCTGTTAAAACATTCCATGAAAATCCAAAGTCTGTGTCAGGAGACCTCCAAGATATTTTCTTTCTGTTTCATTATTCCAACAGATATATGGAACAAAATTTGCTTTCTCTTAAGGACTTCTGAAAATTCAAAGCAAAAATTATCCTTTTCTGATTTTCTTTATACACTGTCAATTTCAGAATGAAAAATTTGAAGGACTTAAGTGTTTGTGATACACTGCTAAGACAAAAGACTCCAGAGTCCTTTCACTTATTAATGTGAATCATCATTGAGAAAGACACACCAGTTTTTAAGGAAGGTCAGCAAACAGGAGAATAAGTTTTTCTTAGCAGCAAAAGATGCAAACTTGTCCCATTGTGGAAATTGTAGAGTCAAGGAGAAACCCAGACACCCGGGAATTTTGGCTAGAACAGAAAGTTGTTAGCAAGTACAAAGTCAACACGATACTTTTTTTTTTAACTTTTCTTGGAGTGAGAATTTTTTTTTCAGATTGTTCTAGGGTAGCTGAGAGATGTCTCTTTGCTTTTCATTCTTGATCTGAGGGATTTTGTTTTGAATGCTTCTCAGTCAAACATATAGTTCCACTTTGCATTCACAGTACCCCTTATTTTAATATATGAACATCTGTAAGCAAGATCTTGATTCACTGACTTGGCTTAATGACAGAATTTCCTTTGAAACCTTTATTGTTGACCTGCACAACACAGAAAAGAGAGTTTTCATATTGAAAGCAAACCCTTTATTACAGGTTTTGATAATTTAAAATGTGCATTTAGTATTGTTTTAATAAATTGAAGCTCATAACTTTTTTAAAAACCACTAACTTATTCAACACCAGTTAGTTTAATACTTGATAGAAACAAACTTTTTTCTTAAGAGTTCTGCATATTTTCCCAAAGGCAAAAATTTAGTCTTTTTACTTGTGCCTTCTTACTCATCCTATAAATAAAAAAATGTTGCTGTCATTATATAAGGGAAGAGAGGTAAGTTTTCATCAATTATAGGATTTTGGTGAATGTGATACGATCTTTATTTTATAAAAAGATACAATACACAGGGAAATTCAAGGAATCATAAAAAGAGATACAAGTGTTATTTTTATTAAACATTTCAATCCTACTAAGTTTATGAACTACATAATTTAAATAAAATTTCCTAGTTATTAATACTATAGACAGTACCTGCTTTGTATGACTTCAATTAAAGCAGAAATTTGATATCTGTTTTAGAAGACAGATAGTTCCTAACCTAGTGAAATCCAGTCTAGGTGTGTTTTCATTTTTATGTTTCAATACAGGGTTTTATTAACATTTTACAATTTTAGTTGCCAATTTTGTACATAAGAAGAAACTTTTACTTGGTTTTCAATCCACTTGATGTTTTTTAAATATTATTAAATATTTCTTAACACAAGCTGTAGCCTACTTTTTTTTTCCCCAGTAAAAGAACCATGAGACATGTAGAAATAAACTGCCCTGGCATCATGACAATCTGATTTACAAGCTGAAGATTTGACTCTAATGCTTATTTCTTCACAGAGTCTTTTTGGATTCATGTTATTGAAACACTGTCTAGAGAAATGTATTTGCTTTGATACAAAATTCGTGTAATGCTGAGGAGAACTGAGGCATCTAATTCTGAGATGTAGCACACAGGCTACATTTAAGACAATGTAAGACGTTTCTTAACTTTAACACAGAATTTGAGCACTCCCAATAAAGGTAATAGGACTACCTGTATGAAGATGAGAATTACTGTGCTTAGATAAACACTTTTCACCTGTAAGTTAATTAAATGCTAGTATTTAAAAGTAAGATCTGCGAGTGAATGTGAGAATAGATTCAGTTCTTAGTGCAAAGTTTTTAGACAGTTTGTTTTACTCATTAGTCAAAGAGACATCCATGAATTGGTCAACTAGTAGCAAGAGCTGGGCCACCTCTAATCAGTGCTACAAAATTTAGTGGTAATTGCACCACTTTCTGTAAATTGAGATACTTGTAGTGGAACTGTTAAATCTCAGTCAAGGAACTGTTAAATCTCAGTCAAGCTTCTGCTTTGCAGACACAGTAAGCAGGAACATTTGCTGATTATACTAATATACATTCCCTGGGGTTTTTCTCATTGCTTACAGCTTTACCTAGGTAGCTCAACAAACAGATAAAGCCTAAATAGATACATAATAATGAACCAACAGAGGTAAAAAACAATTCCTAGGAGGATATTGTCATTCGGTTTCATAGAAGTGAAATCATTCATCTACCTCGACCTCTGTTAAATCTTTGACATAATTCCCCACAACATCCTTGCTCCTAAATTGGAGAGATATGGCTTTGATGGATGGACTGTTAGATGAATAAAGAACTGGCTGAATGGCAACATCCAAAGTATTGAAGTCAATGATTCAATGTCCAAATAAAGATCAGTAAAAAGTGATGTCCCTCAGGGTTCTGTACTGGGACCAGGGCTGATCACTATCTTTATTAATGACATTGACAATGGGATTGAGAAGCAAGTCTGCAGGTAGCATCAAGCTGAGAGGTGCAGTTGAGGGAAGAGATGCCACCCAGGGCACCTTGACAGACTTGAGGAGTTGGACAATGTCAACATCATTAAATTCAACAAGGCCCAGTGCAAGGTCACCTTAAGAGTGAATAAAAGTTCATAAAACTGGTTTAGTGTATTCGTAACCCATTCACCAATTCTCTTTATGAGACAGAAACTATACATTAAAAAAAAAGGCAAATTATGAAAAGTGCAACATATAATGAACTTTTATTTGATGGTTAAGTAAATCAATTGAGAATTTTAAAAATCCAACCATTGACAGGTCTATTCATAGGCCTATTTATAACTAAGAAGTCACAGTTCTCATGCTGAATTTACCATAGAGGCTTTTCAGAGGGAGCTACCTGCTCCTGTAAAGATACACATATAGACAGATGTAAATTGCATATGCAGTGCATATATGTGTAGTATGGTATGAAAACCATATCACTTAGGAAAGTATCACTGAGTTTATACATGCAAGAACCTGAAGCAGGAAAGCTTGTACCCCATTACAGCTGTAGCAAGAAATTTCAAGAAAGAGATCATTTCAAAGGTAACTCAAGCATAAATATTCATGTACAGTAACAGGAATGTTTGAGTGTAGATAAGTAAATATGTACACTCATAGTCCATAAACCTCTGATACTACTCAGGAAAACTTCTATAACTAGCTGCCAAGAAGTTATTCTGACAGATATTCAGACACTTATTATACTTGGGAAACTTTACTGAAAAATATACTTTCTCTTCCTTCATTGTTGAAATATAAATAATCAGCATTGGCAAGACTTAGTTTTATTTTATGCTGCAGAGATGATATGTATCCACCTAGATTTTGATTGCCTTTTAAGTCTGACTGGAAGACTGTTCTAAGCTGGTGACATTTCATACCTGATGGGTAGATAGTATCCAGTAGAATGAATATGATAATTTCTGTATTTTCTCTAGTTTTCTCTTCAGGTGGTCTAGAGAAACATTTAGGAGTAGATACTGGGTCGCTCCAGATACGAGTGCTGCATTGTTGAAAAATAGGTACTTGGCACTGAAAAGGTTCAAAAGGTCCCACCTAAGATTTTTTTAGAGTAATTTTAGATGGCCAGGGAATTGAATTTCTCACAGAAGTATTGCTTGGTAGAGAGGGAGACTCCTCTTCTTCTTGTGCGGTGACATTTTGTTTCTTGCCTGCAGAGCAGCAGGTGTTCAGAACACAAGGTGAAGAGAGACGAGGCAATGGTTGGAAGTGGAATAGAGTTTTGAATGTCGTGAAAGTAAGACAGGAATGGATGGAGCACATCCGTCCTGTGTCTGACTATAATGAAAACAGCAGCACCATTTCAGGAATGACTGCAGCTGCCTTCACTTCATACATGACTGTTCTTGGGTGTCAGGCATGCAACAGCTAATGCCTTACAACTTGATGTGTTTGCTTGTGCTCAGATATTGAAACTGGCTGTCCAGACAAATTTCATGCTGACAGGTAAATGCCTCAGGAGCTTTAAATGGGTCAGGGATAAGGTGACTGCAAATGACTGTGTTTTCCAGGTAGATTTTTTTTTTGTATTTATGCACCATAATTTCATCAAAATTTTATTTTAAGCATGAATGAAGGTGCCCTGAATCTCACTTCTCATTTGTCTTAAGGTATGTCCTTGTGTTTTTCCATTCACCTGGATATTCAGTTGGGTTTGTCATTTCAGCTCCTGCTTCTGTGTAGACTGGTTGCAAATAAATCAAGGCACAACATTCTTACCTTGGCAATGAATTAACACAGAATTTTTTTTTGGTTCAGGACAACTTAAATAAAGTTAAGGTGACTTTTTATTCCTAATCATGCTATGATTCTCATAATTCAACATAAATTTTTTATTGAATGAGTTTTTTGTGTTTGTTTAATTCAGGAATTATATTCTTATTCTGAGAACAATACTGGTAGGCTCTGGGATGTACCACAGGCAAGGAAATGATTGTCTGATACTGATAACAAAGACACACACACGCTTTTATTTTCAAACGCCATTTAATTTGCCAAAAGGGAGAAGAAGACCAACTCATTCTTACTCTTGGTCTCTCTGCTCTCCACACGCAAAAAAAGATAAACAAAATTACTCCTACAGAATGAAAAACGGAAGGTTGCTAATCTTGGTGCCTGACGTTTCTGAATGAGACATGCTGACTAGGCTGAGTGAGCCCGGGGCATGGGGCTGCTTGTGGCTGGTGGCCTGGCACCAGTCCCCACAGTGCACTAAGCCAGGTGGGTTACAATTATGGAGTTGGCATGTGGGAACAAGGCAGTGGAAAGAAAAAGGGGGCCTGAACAAGTTATCCCTGACTCTAAGAAAGGAGGATAACTGCATCATGATGGATCACAGCTGAAGCTGCATTTTCATTTCCCCTAAGGGAAAACAAACTGCAATCCAGGGTGCTCTTGTTCTAGCTGGAGCCAAGCACTGCCAATTGCTCGTCCCCTCTACAGGCTCACCTTGAGAAGCAGTCTGGTGGCACACCACTTGCTGTTCTTGAGCTGTGTCTCCACTTGCCAGGGCCTATTTGGCTGCTTTGGTCCAGTGGTTGCTGCAGATACCATGGAAACTGCAGCAAAGTCCTAAATTGTCAGACTATGACATGGAAATTGTTTGCATTTTGGAGTCCATCTGTCCCTACTGAGATGTCTGCTGTCTTTCTTCCTCAGGTCCTAACTACCACTGTGCTTTTGATGTATGGCGAGGGGAAAGCCGGAGTTAATTGCCAACTATGGGCAGAAACAGAGAGTTCAGTAAAAGCAAACAATGTTGTGTGCTGCACCTGGAATACTATATCTGGGTAGAAACTCTTTCTCTGAAAATAGTCTTACAGTATTTTTCTATTAATAAAGTACATATCTGACTGCAAGGTCTGTGCCCAATTCAACTGTGTCTTCCCCTCAAAGGGCAAGACATAAACCAGAAGTCTGAGGCCTTGGGAATAGTCTATTGAAGAAATTGAGAGGCACAAAAAAGTTCTTCATACAACAGTGAATTCCTGGAATAGAAGTGGGAAAATCTCAAAAGAAGTTAAACACACACAGCTGGAAGGCACTGTAAAAGATCCCCTCTGCTTTCTTAAAAAACTATTAACAGTAAAGTAAATGTGGTGACTTCTGCATCATGTGGATTTTTACATTGCTGCTACGGTAAGGAAGAGCTCAGAAAATATCTAAATGCAATGAGTCATGCTGAAGAGAAATGCTTCCTCACTGAATACTCTGTAAGGCCTGGTAATGCTCCATTACCATCACCCTTTGCTGTTCACCACCACAATTCCCTCTCCTGGGTTTCAGCACACAATAAGTGAGAGGGATAGGGAAAACAAGGAGATCAAGGGAGACAGACTGAAAGTCAGAAGACTGCTGTTACTCCCATGGAGGGAATTTCTGTAAACTTGTTGAATAACTTCTCTTACATGATCTTTTAGAACCTAGTAGCTCCTATATGGACCATGGTGCAACACTAGGAAATCCAAGAATCGTAGATATGTTCCTCTTTATTACCTGTATTTTACTAGGATATTATAGTCTTCAGATTTATTAGCTTTCCTGTTGGAAACTTGTGGACCTAATGAACATTATTCCTTTTGATTTAGTGCAGTGCCAGAAATATGGTTAGAGAGTGAGGGGAAAATTGGATGGTAGTTGTTTGAATAATTTCCATCAAACAATTTGATCCCAGTTGCAGCTGTTCAGTGGGTCCCAGACAGGTTTCCTGCAATAAATCAGCTTTGCTGGCAGGAATGTGGTCTCTGCTCTTGTTGGTCCTTGTTTAGGGCCCTAATTCCAGAGACCTGTTCTGAGCAGCCAGCAGGCAGGCTGCCTCCGAGCTGTGGGCTTCAGGATTGTGAAGATGCTGTGGGCTTCAGGACTGCGACACTGCAGTTGGTATCTCTTTTTGCTTTCATGCAGAGTTTGAAATTTGGGGATTTTTTCCCCCTCAATGTAAATAGAATCAAATTTCTATACATTTTGAGCAGTGAGCAAAACTATCTTTCCCATTCCTCTTCCTGCAATTCACTACAATTCACCGCTGCAATTATTCATTTCTCTTTTCTGTATTTCTCATACTCTTTTTTCTTTATTTTTTAATTATTTTTAATATATGTTTTCTTCTTTTCATAGCCATAATGATTCAGGCCTTCTTCTCAGCAAGCATCTCTCCCAGGCTCTGATTTTTCCTCTCTGTAGGCAATACTGGGAAGAATCCAATTAAAGTCTTTTTAAGTCCTCTGAGTAACACTCCTTGCCTTCAGTGATTAAGATTTCTTCTGTAAATTTGCACATTTAATACAGTCCAAGATTTGATGATATGAACTTTGTTCCCAAGGCTTTAAAAGATTCCTTAGTCTTTCTTTTCATAGTTACTAATGTGATTGTAAGAAATATTCCACTCAGAACTGCCTGTTAAGCCAGCCTTTTTTCTCTTTGAGAGTGAAGCAGTTAATCCTAGCAGTAAAAGAAGGTTAAAAGGTGTCTTGAAGTCTATAAAGCTATGTGGAACCTGTGCACAATTTTTTTTTTCTAATTTCTAGCTACAGTGTATGTAACTTTCTTTTCTGTTTACAGCAGCATTGCATATATGTATTTTAGTAAAATAGAATTTCCATGGAAATTACCTGTGAATCATAGTATATATTTGGTGAGGAAATAGTTAATAAATATTTTAGAATATTTGCAGTTATCATACTCGACATAATTCATACAAATGAATCATCTTGACTCAGAAACATCCTTCAGAAAATACTCTGTAATATAGCAGATTTCATTAATTAAATGGGAAAGAGAAATTGTGGATGCAGTTGCATCTCTTGCTATTCAGGAGACAGAAATTACATTCTCAGCTTTCCCATAAAGACAGCCTATAACAGGGTGGAAGTCTAAAAATTGCCTGGGCATCAAGGCCCCAAGACTGCTGGGTGTTCAGACGTTAAGGGCTGGGCTAGGTGATGATTACTGCGGAGTGTTACTAGAAGACGATCTAATGCCAAGGGAGTGGAAAGTTTCTTTGTTGGAGGAGACTGACGTGGATGAAGGAGGTTCAGTGGACAACAACCTAAAGGCTGTGGCTGACTGGAGATGGAGATGTTAACTGTTGTTGCATTCCAGTCACTCAACCTGTGACAGCACTGTATCTTTGACAGGACTGCAGTTTTATAATTGGCTTGCCTGTGGAAATAGAACTCTGTGGTAAATCTTTCACTCTGTGTTATGAATTTCATTTCAAATACTCAAGAAAAGCATTTAGTGGCAGTAACTATGCAAATAAAATATGGGTGTTCAACAGTGAACTAAATACTAAGGGGCTACTATTGTTTTACCACCTAATTTAAGATAATCTATAACAACATGCAGTATAGAGAGGTCTTAGTTGAAGTGAACATTGGGGTTTTTTTCTCTGACAAAAATAACAACTCTTTAGATTTGCTAAATGGACAGCCAATCTCATTCAAAAATCTGTTACCTTGACCTGTTCATATATTTGCATATACTTTGGGTTTTCCTGATACTTTGTGCTTTAAATTTTGAATATTCCTTATGAGAATTTAATCTTTTTTTTAGCACAGGTAACTTATAAGTAGTTCACCTATTAACCTATTTAACTTTAGAATTAGATTTCATATGGATTAAAGTAATTTTAGTTTTTGCTTTTGACAATTTTCCTATTGTCATGTGTTGGTTAATTAGGTGACTAAGATGTAAATGAGCTATGTCTCACATACAGCCAAAGTAAGTGTTGCTTAGCCATTGATGTGAGGATTAAAAGTACCATGCTCAAAATTATTTGCACCAGGGAAGCAAAGATGCAGGTGAGACTGAAGAGAACATAAGGACTCAGAAATAGCAGGGTAAAGACAGTAGGCAAAAACAAAAGAATTAATGAAAGAAGATTCCTTTCTTATCCAGACTGCATCTTTAGACTGTGAATATTCTCTCATTTTGATTTAAAGCTATCCTAAGATTTCTACAAACCCTTGATGCTGAGGGTGCCAATGCACAATACTGTGTATATTAAGAAAACTGAATTCCATATGCTTCAAGTCAGAATGCACCGCCCATGTGGTGCTGGTATTCACTGTGCTTGAATCATCAGTCTATGAAATCCTTGATTTCATACCTGCAAGCACCAGTAATTGTTCCCAGTGCTGCCTTTCAAACCAGCTTTTGTGTGGCCAGTATGTAAGATGGCAGAATTTCAAATAAAGGAGATTACATTCTCCATCCTCTTGTTCCGCCTTGAAAAGAAAGGTTGAGAAAATGCTTTGTTAATGAGAACCTTCCAGGAGGAGGGCATGTGGGACTAATGAATAGAGAATCCCTTTTGCTGTGAGAATGTCAATATCATGGGCAGAGGTATGGATTTGGTTTTGAGGATGGACTTAAAAATATCAACTATTCAGTGGTATAAGGTACTTACTGTAGTTTTCTTTAAATTTCTGCATATTCAAAATTAGACACAAGTGTTGGTGGAGAAGCACTTTGGAGATAGCTGTGTCTTCCTCTGTCTGAAGCTGGAGAAGCCAGCAAGAGTGAAAAGACATGGGAAGGGATAAATATTAGGGCACTGTCCTTCCATAAGTCAGCCACAAAACAAGGCCAGCGGCAGAAGCTGCTGTATGCAGATACCTGTGATCCACCACTCTTAAGAGGAAAAAAAGGCTTTGGCTGCTCACTAGAACAGGGCTGAACAGATTATATTTAATACAACAATGCAAGGGGGATATGTGTAAAAGTTGTTCAGTGTAGAGGTAATACCCTTTCACCAAAAGGTGAAAGACCATTCCAGTATTTAAGTCATTTAGGAGGCCCATCATAGACAGCTCCCCACATAATTTTTATATCCATGCCAACAGAGACACACTTTTGTGGAACAGGATCTCCTTCTCCCTCAGTCCTGGCTCTGACCTGGAGTCTGTGTTCGCAAGAAATAATGTTCAAGGTGTGCTGATGATGGAGTTGGAATCTCATCTTTGTCATAGTAAGGATTTCCATTCAAAATTCAAGAAGTACCTCAGTGTGTACGTTTCTGTGATGATCTTTACCCTAACACCTACCGAACTGAAATAAATGGTTTGAACAGAGATTCATAATTTCTATATCAAGGCAAAGGTTGAAGGTTGCAGTAGATCATCTTAGAGATTTGTCTGGATTACCACCCACAGGTTGCTCAGCACCACTCTGGAGCATCACTACACAGTGTCTGCAACCTACAATTGCAATTCATGGTCAGGGAAAAACAGGAAAGGAAGCAAATTATCTCAAATTAGATTTGCTGGAGAACCTGTGCAACACAGAAAACAATGAGGCAAATACTGTAGCCCCACTGTTTAGAATACATGTTGCTCAGTATTTTCCAGGTTTTCTTCAGTATTTTCTCCACAGGACTAATAAAAGAATGGTTACCTACTTTTAAGGGTGTCTAAGGGAGAGGATAACCTATCCCAGATATCTGTATGGGAGCATAATCCTGCTGATAGAGAAGTAGGGAGGATGAACATGAATTTTGTTCTGCTGCATTGTATAGATTGAAATCTTGAACTGACTGTTCTGACCAGATAAACTACCATGTCACAGTTCAGATATCTTGGCTTAGGTTCAGTAAAAATGTTGTAGCTGAACCTTCTCATCTGCCCTAGCTTGTCAGGTTCCTCTCTGACAAGCTGCAAAGAGCTGTCACCAGCTCTGGGCTGGCCAATTGTTCCTGTTCAGAAACTGAGTTGAAATGCCATAAAAGCTGTCACTGGGGTCTTCCCAGGCTCTATTCCAGGTAAAAGCTTTTATGTCTTGTTCCATCAGTACACATTATGGTAGGAAAATCAGGTTATATTCCTCTCTTGTGGAGATGAAGGGAAAGACAGTTTAGTCTGTCTGGCTGCCAGCCAGATGGCTCAAATGACACATAAAACATGAGACTATAAAAAACTCTCCCTCTCTTATGGTCTTTTAAACTATTTAGAAAAGTGAGAATGTTTTTTACTTTATTCAGTTTTTTCCTCTGTAAACTATCAATTGCAGACTATTTGTTCCTATTTTCTTGATATTATCTCAGTAGAGATGGAAATAATTGTCTTCACTATCAGATTTAGTGTATTACACCCATACTACATTATAAATCCTGTACACCTATTATACAGCAAGTAGATAGTTATTGTGGATCACTATTTATTGTATAGAGGGTATTTTGGACCTCTCTACCGGAGTGTGTCTGCAGGCAATAGTTAAAGGAAACTTAAGGTCCACAGAAGAAAGTCCCATTCAATATTTCCATAGGATCCTCCTTTTATACGGCTACAATAGTTAAAAAAAACCCCCAGAGTCTTAGTACTAACAGAACAAAATGTTATTTAAAAATATTGCACTTCTAGATTGGTCAGGATTCTTCAAATAGAGATTTGAGATTGATTTTAGATCGCAGAACAAGCTTGTTATGCAATGGCATATTTTGAGGCTGAAGAGGAACTGAGGTTCCATATGTCCTGGTCTATTTTTCTCACTGAAACACGGAGAGTACTTATGCATTTTGTCTTAATCCTTGGAGGCTCTATGACACCTTCGTCATCAGAGTCAATTTATATAGCATTTTTCAGTTTAAAATAAGTAGAGCTTTTTCCTTGCATAGTTAAGAATAGATTCGAAAACAAGGAAAAATTTGAGTTATTGGTATGTGATAGAAAGCAACAGAGTTGCATTTAGACATTACTTTTCTCAGAACTTCTGAACCCTTTCTGAAGGGAAACAAAGAGCTTGAGAAGTGAAGGGGTATTTTACTTCAAATTTGGACAATTATTTCTTAGTGCTTGGCTTGAGCACAAGAGCTTTAATTGGTAAAGTATTATCACAAGACGTTTTTGTCAGGGTACTGCTTTTAGAGTTCTCAGACTGCAGTGGTCTTCAGTGAGCCAGGAAGAAATCGTGGAGGGGGACAGAAATCACTTCTATCCCTTTTCTTTCTATTTTTTTTTCCTTCTCCTGCTCACTAAAACCTTCAGCTGTCATTTCAAGTACAGATGATAGTAGAAATTAAACTGTCCTTGGCCAGTCTGCCACACAGCAATGTCTGTTTCTAGCTACACGTATGTGTGGGTTTTAAACTGAATCCTTCTATAAAACAAGAAATACTAAAATTAAGTCCTAATCAAATAGTATATGAGAAAGCAATGCCTGCTCCTCAGCTGTCAGGGCTCTCTGCTGCTTCCATATACCAGACGAGAAAAACAGTCCACAGAAGTTGTACAGAGGTAAGGAAAATAAGAGATGGGGAGTGACATCCATGTAAGAAGATAATGGTAAAGAAAAGATTAAAACTTGCTTGATTTAAAGCAGTAACTGGAGCGTGCAACAGAATAAAAATAAAAAATAAAAAACAAAAAAAAAAATTTATAAACCTTCCAAAACTGAAAAATCCCACAGATAGTCTCCTTTTCTTCCACAAGTAAATATTTGTGGGGGAAAAGGGTCAAAGACATTGCTCTTTGTATCCTTTTCTAACACAATAACATGGAAACTTTCACTGAAACTGAAAAGTATTACATTTAAAAGGAACTACTTTAAGTCATTGCATAATTAAACCATAAAACTCAGTGCAATAACATCATTACAGATACAGTTTTACAGAGCTGTGAATATTGTTATCTATATAAAATATTTTTTCTTTAAGAGTCTCTCTTTTCAACAGAAAGATCAGTGATCATGCTTTGAGGCACAAATCAGACTCTAATGAATGGGACTTAGAAGTTCTCCTCCTCTACTAATTGTGTCAGATAACTCTATTCTTGGGTTTCTTAATTTTCTGCTGTTTCCAATATGGTGGTTCCAGTGTATTTTTGATTAGAACTTCATTAACTCCTCTGATTAGCACACTCCATTTTAACAATGCAAGAAATATCTAGACAGAGCAGTGTAAGTTTACCTTAAGAGTCTTAAACACTACTGAATATTTGATGAGACCACAGATCGAAATGAACTTGATATCTTACACTGAAGACCTCAAAACCGTGTTGAATGGGAAAATAGCACAATAATGATTGAATGTCATTTATTGCTTGCAATTTTCCAATCTGTTTCTCTGTGCAGAAACAAAACAAAATCAAACCCTAATCAAAACCTGATGCAGAGACTAGAAGCAATCATTTTTCCATTGCACCCAACAGACTAGCTAAAGAATATAAATCTGGAATTCTGAGTTAAAGATGACCCACAGCGTTTGGTTCAGAGTGCACAGTAAAATGACACATGCTGTGATATGGAAGAAAAAGGTTGATTGCTGTATGAGCACCAGTGCAACACTGTGTGATCACAGAGATTCTGCTTCTGAACCTACATCATTCTTTTAGAACAAACATACCATGTTACCACCATTTCTGATGGACCCAGCCTTGGCAAGTGGCACAACCCTCTTGGAGCAGGCTGACATTGGCCCTGCTGGACATGGAGGAATTTTTCTGGCAGTTTCTCACAGAAGCCCTGTAACCCCCCCACTACCAAAACCTGGCTATGCAAGCCTAATACAAACTTGAGATATCTTTTAGCCCTAGTATATGTCCTAAGAAAAATTGCGTGCAGGGACACTGAGTCCTCTGCTGTTTATTGGTTGCAGCTGTGAAACTGAGGCTGGCATCAGACTAAAAAGCTTTTATGCTGTTTTTATCTTTGTCCCTTCATGAAGAAGGTAGCGGATGTACTCACAAACTGATTCAGAGACTTAGGAGCATGTATGTCCCAAACAAACCTAATCCAGTAATTATAATGTCTCAGCAGTGAATGATCACCAGAGCTTGTTTAAATGCAGGCAGTAGGTCTAACCACCATATCTTGGAGTAGCTCTTCTCAGTCCCATTCCAGTGAGCAAGGAAACAACCAATGCCTCCAAGGAGGACCTGTGTCTTCACCGGACAAGTCTAAGGGCATTCAGAAGGTGTTTAGGTAGTATGGTGATACTTAAATATATGAACATATATATTGCAGGCAGTAAAAATGGCAAGGGAGATTGAAGTTTTAAGAATGCCAATATCAGAACTGGAATTTAGCCTGTGTAGTAACTGAATTAATATTTCATTGAAATATAGTGATATTTCTAATATTTGAAGGAGTTTCTATATCTTATGACAATTGTCATGCATGGAACTGAATTGTTTACTTGCCAAGAGTTCTTTCTTGAAACCTGTATCCCCTTCTCATCTCCTTGATGTTACAAGATGGCACAGTGAAAATTTACAGGGCAGGAATATAGTGTCTGAACTTTTTCTCCGTTTTATCAGTAAACTACGACCCTTCTTGAATTTCAGTAGGTGTTTAGGTTTACTCTGGAGATTTACTGGAGAATGTTAATATAACTTGTGTAGGTGTTTGAAAAAAACTTCAAAAGACCAAACAAGTATTTTTATTTATCTGGGGATTCACACATTTTAAAGATGATAAAACTGCATTAACTACAGTTAAGAAGTCTAGCATGCATAAGATTGCATTTACCTTGGGAGTCTTTTCAATTCTGAACAAAACATGGTGTGCAGCATGTAATTATTAACAGGCCTTTAGCTCTGAGAAGGTATTGTTCCATTTGTTATTTCCTGCTCTGGTCATCTGCACTCACTGCATATTCTTGCATCTCTTTCTGTTTTTTCTGTGCTATCTCTTCACATAGGGAAGAACAAAATTGCAACAACTCATAATGGGCTTGTACCCATAATGGAGCTGAGCAGAGATGAGAGGACTTTTCTCCATCTCTTACTTTCTTGTAAGGTAAAGATTTGCTTTTGGTCCCTTCAAGCATAGTGTGATTTCCTATGATACATAAATATCAGTATAGCTTAACTGAAAGTGATTTTCTCTAATTTCTTGCCCAAAGACTTGAGAAGGGAAATGAATAAAAAGAAATTAATATAGAACATCTACAGTTCTACACATAGGTCTTAGCTTCATCTGAGCTTTACGGTTCCTGCCCTGAGGAGCTTCAGGTCACGAGGAAATCAAGGTAAGCCATTTGGAATGGCTGAATATGTCATCACCTGCAGTGAGTTGAGCTGTGCTGCTTCTTGCAGCGTCTGTATCTTGAAGGAATTCCGTGTGTCAGGGAGCTGTGAGGGTTGTGACGTGCAATAGCACTTGCAGTCCCTTCATGGGCCTCTTTTATGTTGTCCAGCATGCCAGTACTGCACTAACAGCTAGGTAGATTTGGTATTTCTCCCACTGGGATGCATGCAAGTGGAGATGTTTGGCTTTGTTTTCATGTCTGTAGTAGTGAAAACTAGCCTACCCATATTTTAACTTTTTTAAATTCTTTTTAATTTTTTTGCAATACTTGCATCCCTTTCTCAACTCTTTCTTCTTGATCATGCTCCACCCTATAGTAGAGGGGGATTTTTGTTGCCTTCACCTGCCAAACACTTGCTACCTCTGCTTTCAGATATCCTTTCAAACAGACTCAATCATTTCATTTTTAAAAATCTTTGTTCTCTGAATTGTTGCCCTATGCTTTTGCTCTGCAGGACTCACTGTTCCAGAGGCTGAGTACAGTGACATGTATCGTCATCATCATAGGCGGCAGTTTATGAGACTCGATTTGAATGAAAATTGAAACCTGGAGAGCACATGTGTATTCAATTAAAAATCACACCTACAATCAGTGGGTTATACCTTAAAAAAAACAACCAAACAAATGAAAAAGGAAATGAAAAAAACAAACAGAAACCTGGAAACAGTCATTTAGTGTGGTTATTGGTATGAACAAACTTACTTCTGACACTTAGTATTATATCTTAGATTAAAAGACCAGCAACAGCTAGGGGAAAAAATTCTGTGGGTATGTCTTAAAGTTCATGAACTTCAACATGTTTTCACCAGCTGTCCTTTGAGCTATTTATTTCAGATTAGATGGCAGTGTAAAGGTCAAAAATATTTTATAATCAACTTCAGCCATTAAAATCTTTATTTTAATCTTGAAGGAGAAAGAAAAATCCTTTCTCATTCTCACTTGCTCAAAGCAGAACTGCATTTTAAGAGTCCAGGATGGTTTGTATACGAGTTTCCCATCTTATTTGCTACTCACCTGGGTACAAAACTTTTTTCTTTGATGCAGTGAATGTAGAAATAAGCCTGACAACTGACACTGCACATCTGCAGAACTAACATTCATCTCCTGTTGTGCTGCTTTCAGCACTCTCTCCACAGCATCTTTCTCTTCTCAGTTCTATGTCTTGCAGACTTTCAGCATTTCCAATTCCAAATCCTTTTTGGTCCTCAGCTGGAAGCTGGCCTTGTGAAATCTTCACCTGTGAGAAGACAAGGCAAAAATCTAGATGCAAACTATCTGGACTAAATACAGATTACAGGATGTAAAGTAAATCTAAATAAATATTAGGGTGTTTTTTTGTTTGTTTGTTTGTTCATTGTCTCTTAAACTATGCAAACTAATATAATTTTAGATGTTTTCTTTCTAATGAAAAAAATGTTTATGTTTGTATAATTCTAAAGTAATTTTTAGGTGCCAGCTATATGGTATGTCACCTTAACAATGGAAGAGAAATTACTTGGTTTATTTAGGGGTTGTTTGCCAACCTGAAAAATGAAACAGCATCCGTCACACTGCCCCCAAATGACCTCAGGTTTTGAAGGAACATGTAGAACTGACAGAGAAATGTTGCAGAGATGAACAATTTGGATGATGCAGCAAAATGTGTAAATAAACAGTGACTACTATACAAGTACTTAAATATTGCCTGTGGTATAGAATTCCTTTTCTCTTGGCTACCTCTTCTTTCTTAGAAGGTAGCAAGTAAGTGATGAGTGATTGCTGGTGCTAGTGATGCTGTCATGCTTCAGTTAATCTTATTTCTTGCCCTTTTTTAAATTTAGAACTTAATAAACTGAAATCCCGCCAGGAATCTGTATTCTGAAGCTTGTGACCTCCGGTATGTGGAGTGTGCTCCCTATCTCAAAGGATGACAACTTTTTACCAATCATTTTTCATGATTTAAAATTGGAAGTCTTCCTCATTTCATCACTAAAAAAAAAAAAAAAAAAATGGAGACATGAGCTTACATTCAGCATGAAGCCCCTGGTGTTAAATTTTCAAAAATACCTAGATATCTCCAAAAGGTCTGCTAGCATTCAGTCCTAGTTCTTCTCCAGGCTATACTGGAGAGTTTAGGTCTAAAGTGTACTATTTTGAAATGGTAGTTTAACACCATTCAAGCTTTACAATTTTATTGAAAGTATTTCAGACCCAAAGCTAATAAAATATTTTAGTAAATGTCTATTTGGAATTCTGCCAGTCTGGTAGTGCAATGCATTATGATGCAAATACAGCTGGTAATTTTCCTCCACATTCACGGTAGAATAGGTGATATAGAACCAGGTTTAATTGCTGAATGTAATTGACAACTCTTTCCTGAAGCTGAAGAGAGGATTAATTGTCTCTCATTGTTACTTCTTGCTGTCTAAGTGTATCCTCAGGATTGCAAACAGGTAAAAGAAACTGTTGTGCATGTGTTTTTCTCTGCTGATTTAGCTCCTGACTAACTCTATGCTGCTGCTTCTGGTCCTTGAGATACAAACAGATTTCTCAATGCTATACTTCTCTTGAGTGAGTGTGTCTTTTGCTGTACTGATATAAAGTGGGTTAAGTATCTGGGGGGGGGAAAGCAACTTCACTTTTCTCTTGGAAGCAATTCATTGACTTGCCTCTGAGAAGCAGGCCAAGAGGAATACTGAGAAGATGCAGAAGTGCATCAGACTGGATATACTGCTAAACAGTAGCTATTAGCTGTGAATATGGTGAGATACTCTAGTATTTCCTCTGGGAGAAGACTTTTGAAATGGAAGTTTTTATCTGCATCATTATGTCTAACTGTCTTGGGTATATTTATTTCTTTTTTTCTAATTCAATAATTCGTCAATTGCTTCTGAAACCTTTTAATATTTTCTTCCTCAACAACATTTTATATTTGCTGTTTAACCTGCTTACAGTTATGGCTTTCACTGGTGAGGTAAAAATCACGGCTAGAGAAACTATATTTTGTTGTTAGTCCCAAAATCATTTCAGTTATGCAAGCACAGGCTGTTTAGTATTCCAAGATTTGGTGATGTCAGTGGACAGCATTGCTCTTTATGAGGTTACAGCAATCTCATCTTTCCTTTTTGACCAGTGTGCTATTTCAGGTTATGTTTACAAGTACCCTTTCCATTTGCAGCTAAAAAGGTCAAGTTTCCTCTGTATTCACAAGATAGTGACTATCTAGTGGTCACTGAAAGTGACCTTAATTAATATTTGTTCTTTGCCTTAGCAAGAAGATTTGAACTTCATAACAATTCATTATAAACACATGAGAATCTACTCAATCTTAAATCTTAAAGGTAAGACAGGTGTGATGCTTCTAAAGGTAAGGGAGGTGGGGTGCTGCATTGTATGATAATCTTTATATTCAGTCTTCCTACTAGTTCACTTGGCATACTGAAAAGACTTTTTTAGAACTAGATGGAAAAACAGAATACATGTTTAAATGGAGATCTCAGTTCAAGAGCCTTACACATGATGTTTGAAATACTAACAGTATTCACCTGTGGTGACTGTGTTGTCAGGTGTGGCTGGTAAATGTTGACTGACCTCAGGGCAATGATGTAATGAATGCCATTCGTAAGTACTTTTCATAGGAGAGGTTCTGAGCAGGGGGAGGAGGTAAAATGGGAGCAAAGAGGGGAGAGCTCCTCTTAGAGGTCTGTGAGGGACATACAGATATGTACTGCAGCAAGGGGTATGTGAGGGTATGTATTAAAAGCAATTCCTTGTCTTATTTTTAGAGAACAGTTCATGGTACAGCTTTGCTCTAGGCTTTTTAAGTGTGCATTGCTCTTGTGAAATTTGTTATTTGGTGTCTTGCGTGACTACAGAAGATGTGTTTTTTAAATATATTTTTAGCTCTGGGATGAGGTGGAGCAGAGGGAGAGAAAAAGTATGGGACTGTGGGGGTCTGAATACCCTCTCATGTTAGTAAAACTGGTTATAAATGGTATTAAACTCCAATGATTTTTTGTTTAATATATAGATGGAAAATGAGGTCTGCATGTCTCTATGTTTGAATTTCTATTTCTAGTTGATGTGAAGAGAGAGATTTGGTACTGTCTCTCACAGGATCCTTCTGAACAAAGTGTCCTGCTCACAGCGGGGTAACTGTGTTACACCATATGTTAGCACCTGGCTCCCAGGTCGGGCACAAAGACTTAGAGTGACGGGGGTGACATCAGGCTGGTGTCTGGTCCCTAGTGGGGACCCACAGGGCTCCATCCTTGACCCAGTTCTCTTCAACATCTTCATGAGTGCATGGGATGCAGGACTCAAGGGCATATTAAGTAAGTTTGCTGATGATGCCAAATTGGGAGGAGCTGTCAACTTCCTTAAGGGCCGAGAGGCCCTGCAGAGAGATCTCAACAAATCAGTGAGATTAACAATCACCAACCATGTGATGTTGAACAAGAGGAAGTGCTGGATTTGGTGCCTGGGATGGGGCAATCCTGGCTGTGTGTATGGACTGAGAAATGAAAGGCTGGAGAGCAGCCCCACAGAAACGGACCTGGGGGTCCTGGTCAACAACAAGTTGAATAAGAGTCAGGAGGGCCAACCATGTGCTGGGGTGCATCAGGCACAACATCACCAGTTGGGCAAGGGAGGGGATTGTCCTGCTCTGCTCTGCACTGGGGCGGCCTCACCTCGAGTGCTGGGGGCATCTTTATGGGCCACAATATAACAAAGACATTAAAGTAGTAAAAGGAGTCCAAAGAAGGGCAACAAAGATGGTGAAGGGGCTTGAGGGGAAGACTTGTGAAGAGCAACTGAGGTCACTTGGTCTGTTCAGCCTGGAGAAGTGGAGACTGAGGGGAGACCTCATTGCAGTCTGCAACTCCCTCACGAGGGGAAGAGGAGGGGCAGGTACCAATCCCTTCAATATCATGACCAGTGACAAAACTCAAGAAAACAGCACGAAGCTGAGTTGGGGAGGTTTAGGTTGGATATCAGGTTGAAGTCTTTCCCTCCAGAGGGTGGTTGGGCACTGGAAGAGCCTCCCCAGGGAAGTGGTCACAGCACCAAGCCTGACAGAGTTCAAGCAGCATTTGGACAATGCTTTCAGGCACATGGTGTGACTCGGGTTATCTTGAATACGGCCAGGAGTTGTACTTGATGATCCTGATGGGTCCCTTCCTACTCAGCATGTTCTATAATTCTGTGATCTTTATCCATAATGCTGATTACTATAGATAAATCAGTATTTATAAACTGGGATGATGTACATATTTTAAATTAGTGGGGAACACAAGAAATATTTTTAATTACCTAACAGCAGTTAGAGCTTCTTTCTCAGGTCGAGATGTATCTACATTTGAAGCGTGGTTTAATTTCTTGACTCTTTTCTTTGAAATCAAAAACATCCTATTAATTTCTTGTAACTAACTGTGAATGAGTGTCATTCTTGTATATCTGTGAGTGGAGGAACATCATTTTCATTGATACATGTTTGGAGGAAAAATTGTAAATTTAGTTTTGTGTCAAATGCTATACCCAGAAAATATTAAGCAGAAAAAGGTACCAGGAAAAACAAACCGTTTAGACAGTATACAGGATCACAGAATATTTTGAGTTGGAGGGAACCCAGAAGGATCATCAAGCCCAGCTCTTAACCCTGCCCAGAACAATCCCAAGAGTCACACCATGTGCTTCTTCTGCAACTTCAGATCTAACAAATGTAATTTTGGATATTTTTCCTGTTATGGTGTGAGACAAAAATGTTTTAGGCAAAAATGAGACTGAGTTAATGAAAGTTATCTATGATGTTTAGGTAAATGAGAAATGCTATGTAGGACATATGTCAACTGAAGTCCAAGAAGTGGAATGAAGGGGTGTTTAGCATATAGTAAATGAAATACCTTTGACAGATTTAAAGTACTGTTCACTTGGAAGCAGAAGTGTGAAAACAGAGAAATGAAGGAAAACAAAGATCATGTTTGGAAAAATAATTGATTAAAAGAGCCCCCCCTTGGGTTCTTTTTGTATTTATCTAGAAATTCAGTTCAATCCTTTGGAAAAGACTTGGGTCGGTAGACTGGGAATTGCAGGCAAAGGTAGATATGAATTTTTCTCAAGTGTTAAATTGATAGATGTGTTCTGGTTGCTGACAAACACCTGTGAGAATAATACATATTTCATTTGGGAAGGCAGGAAAGCTAGAAGGAAGGCAGAAGTATATAAAATTCCCAGAACTAAAGGGCTTATAGCACTTTGATGTGTCTTCTCCAGATTGTGATATGGCTTGCTCATGTTTTTTAAAATGTGAGAGTCTAAAGGTCTAGTAAAAATAAATTTGTGTAATTTTAAAATATATACAGCTGAAAGATCAACTGTTGAGCATAAAAATATAAATCCTGATGAAAGAAACTGGAGCAGGCAGAAAATCAAGATGAATCATGGGTCAGCTTCAATAAAAAAGAAAAAACCAAAACCAGGCCTAGTTTTTGGTGTGCATGAGCACAGAAGAAAGAATTGTTGTGGAGAGAGATTTTAATGTTTGTTTGTTTGTTTGTTTGTTTTGATTGTAGGGGTTTTTTTTTGTTTGGGAGACTGAAATATCAGTTTTTGAATTAATGTGCATTTTAGTTTAAAAGTAGCATTTTAGTTTTAGCTATCTGCAGTCATGTGTTGTTTAGTTCTTAGGAAAGTAGACTTAATGTGATTGTTTGCTCTCAAGTCTCCCCTCAGTATTTCAATTATTGTTGCAAAGCAATCACAGAATTCCTCAGCTGCCTCCATAGGAATTAACAACTTGTACCCTGTTAGAAGTCTAATCATCATACCATGAGACACAGACACGCACAGTACAGATCTTTAATTCTTCTGATTACAGCACTTCTTGAGTAGTTTGTCCAGAAGCTTGTGGCAGACTGTTCCCAGAGGTAGGTTACTCAACCTGTTACAAACTTAAGTTCTTGCTCTCAAAAGCACATAATTAAATGCATATCAGTCTAACATGAATTCTTCTAGGCAGAGATTGTGATGGCTGACAGCTGGTCTGAAGGCTCACGAACATCGACATGGACACAGTCAGCGTCTATTCATAGAAAGAAAGCTCTGAGAAAAATAGATTCAGTTAGATTTAGCCATGAGAATATTCTGTCAACAGAGCTAAGAAATCCAAAACAAAGAAAGAAATATGCAGCAACATTTGAAGTACCTGATGTTTTTCTGAAATGCATAAGTGCTGATGCTATATTCAACCAATAAATGATAATGTTGCAGTTATATAATAGTAAATGGGTATATTGTAGCAGCTACGTAACCAATAATCCCGTAGCACAAATAGTAAAATATAGAAAAGTAAAAAGCAGATGGATTGTTTAATAAATACTGGCATCTGCCCAGAACCTTTGCACTGTTCATTTTGTGTGTCGCATCTGCCTCAACAGCGACAGATTTTTCCAAAAACCAGAGCATTTATCACTCCTTGGAAACAGAATTTGTTCTGAAATAAAATTTAAGAAATAACTAAAAAGATGCTGAATAGATCTGAACATTTTAATTTTTGTAGAATAGCTTGCTGTCTTTTTTCCTTCCTGATTATAACCAGACTAACCTTTGGGGGAAAGGGTCTGAACATCCAGGCAACTCGCATAAAGAATACTGAAGCTCTCATAAAGCGTACTGAAAAGGTCACTTTTTGTGTAATGCTGAATTGTGTAATTCAAAGGATGCAGTTCATAGAATGGCATTCACGTTAGCTTGTCATAAGAACTGTTTTCCATCAGTGATGGAGAAAATAGTCCTCCCTAAGGTATTTTTCGTCTCTTCCCTCCTTTTCCACTCTTCATGCACGTGTTAGTTTGGCCTACACAGTTTTACAGTCATACCACACAGGGCAACCTCATGCTTGAACAGTGGAATAGTTTTATTTTTATTGGATATATATCTTGTCCTATTCCTATGAGCTGGGATGAGACTTTCAGTTATAAGCAGGTCACATCCATATAATAGCTAGTGTATACATGAAGTGAGATTTTTCTTACATCAGCTAAAATAAGTTTTTGTGACTTACCATGTTAATCAAAAGCAGAAAGTTCAGAAAAAATTCAAGAGTTCTGCAGCTGGTATTATGGTTAGTTTTCTTTAGACCTCCTGACAAGAAATGATTATATAGAAGGGACAATGCAGGTTCAAACCTCTGGGCCAGTCTGAGTTTTGTTGTGCTGTTCATGAAGCAGAGGATGGTATTTGTGTGTTTCTAAGAACATTGACATGTGAAAGTCAGAAGGTTTGGGAGTTCACTTGAGCTTTTATATCCTAATCTCTTTGATCAAGAAATCTGTCTCAAAACTCTCAGAATAAAATATTTTCTCTTGAGACTTCCAGTGATCTTTAGAGGTTGTGAAAGTAGCTATGCTTTCTGTATTTTGATGATTTAGGAGCTCTGAAGAAAGCAGAAGTATGTTGTTGGGTTGGGGTAAAGCACAGAGCAGTAGTAATACTGTTTCCTCCAGTGAACTCCAAAAGGTTCTGCAGTTAAACTTCAGGAAAAAATCTAGTTTTAATTTAGCAAATAATAATATTCCATCTCTCTTGGTCTTAGCACATCAGAACTAACACATAAAACTATGAAATCTATTGATTCTAGTGTGCCTGGTGTATTAAAAAGCTGGAAAAAGATGAATTTTTCCTTTTATGTATGACATTATCAAGCAGCACTCTTGTCATGGTGCTATTAAAGTTTCTAGCCTTGGATCAACCAGGGCCATAACTATTAAATATTGATATGACAATTTTGTCCTTAGACTCAGTAAGAATATGGCTGAGGGACAGGGCAGGAACCAAAGTCTGACTGACTATTGAAGAACATTTATTCAAAGGAGAAACACATGGAAAAATATTGTCATTGGGCATCCACTGGCAAATGATTCTTTTGTTTTTTAACTTTTTTTTTTCCCCAATAAACTATTCTGCACACAGAAGGGAACTTTGTGTGACTGTGTTTTAAGGTTTCAGAAGCCTTTCATAATTCTTCAAAGTTCAGCTATTTTTACATGGTCTCTAATTTCCCCTTAAATCCTGCGTTTCTGAGTGGAGAAATACTATTTCCACAAAGACTTAAAAACCCAAAAACAACAAAAACCCCAACATACACCCAGATCAAAGGATCGGTAATCTTTGCTTCTCAGGTAGCTGGTGATAAAATCAAAGAGCAGAGAAAGAAAGAGCTTGCATTTCAAGAGTCAACTTACTTGTTCTTCTTTACTTGCAGTATTTAAGGTGTGCACATCTAAACTAAACAACTGTAATCCTCTATTTAGAGAAGTGTCTGCTACCAACCTTCTTGTAATTGGTTTTTATTTTATGTTTCTTATCTGTTGATATTCTTGTTAACTTCTTTGGGTGTTCTTGATGTTAGTAATGGGATAATTTATATTTTAATTAAACAGTTGCTACAAAATATTATAGTGGAGTCTGGGACTTTTGTCTCCTTGTGACACTCTGAAAAGTGGCTTTTGCTGTCCAAATCCTACAGTGTGTCCAAGCAATGTCGTTCCTTTCATCGGACTATAATGTTGTTTTACCCTTTTTGGACTTAATTACTCTTAGTACTTGCCTGAAATGCATAACTAGGTATGCTGTGGAAACATTACATCTGTTTTTCAAGTACAGCTTTATAAATCAGGGTTACAGGGCAGGTGTTTTGGCTTTTATTATTTTATTTTTCCTTGTTAATGCTGTGAACAGTAGTGGTGGTAAAACAAGTCTTCTCCCCTTCTCCGTGACCCTTCAGGCAAAATAAAGTTACTCTTGCAAGAATGCTTTTTATGATTGTCCAACCATTGCATCATCTCTACATGTACTAGATCTTGATTTTAGACATACATCACTTCTTAAATTGCTTAGTTCAAAGTCAAATAAAAACGTTGGATACTTTATGATCTTTTAGCAAGAAAAAAATATATAATTTTTGCAGTCATGTGTTCACACTGTAGAAAAGAATTAAAATGGAAAGCACAAGAGACTGGAAAACCAGTAAGAATTAAAACCTCAAAATTTGTTTTGTGATTATGGTGCAAGGAAATAGGGAATGACAATAATCATAAGAGAGTGAATAATTTAATTTTGAAGCTAAGATATATGCTGCTAGATTCCCCCCTGAATTGCTCCACTTTTAGTATATTGCTACTTTTTATATCAAGTCACATTGTTGTCTGATTTGATGTATAGTGTTAAACTGCTGTGCACAAATATTTTGTGTTAGAGCTTAAAATTCTCCAACCATGCACCTTATTAGTAATTCAGATTATTTCTGCATAATTTACTATGCAAATCATTCTGCATTTTTTTATGACATTGTCAAGTTGCTGACTTATCTTTGTAAATACTTTTGCGATTAAAGCTAAAATTTTCTAAACACTTTTTATGATCCGAGCACTTAGATGTCCGGATTAGATTCTTGGCTTAATCACCCTACGTTTGTTTTTAAATTTCCTTTAAGTTGTAAAATATTTTAAAATGGGACAATGAATTAGACTCTGTATAGTTTTGGCTAATTAATTCTAAATTAATGGGCCTATATCTCATGATAATGGTGTCCAATGAGGGCTCTCTCCACCCCATAAATGCATCCTCCAAAAATAATGGGGTTTTTCCTATTACTTGCTGTGCAAAAATAGTAAATTGTATTGCTGTAGCATGCTAGAGTGGGCAACAGCAGAGAGTAGGTGAAATTAAAGCACAGGAAAAAGTTCATGTGTGTTTGTAGTGGCTTGATTCTCAGTATTTTTTTGCTGAAAAAGGCAGAGGCACAATATTTAACAGCCTTTATCTTCTTAATTTTAAAGCAGAATATCCTAAAAATGGCCCCTTTCATACATGTTTGCTTTCAACTGAATATCTGTTTATTGAACCATTTATTGTGTTCTGAGTTAAAGCTCATTTTGGCTTCACTGATCATGTTAATCTCCTTTAGATGGCACAGATGAAGACACTGAAGTTCTGTTTTGGTAAAGCAACTGAGAGGTATGGTCAGTAGTAGTGCTGAATCCTTCAGCAGGATAATAAATGCTAAATTCAGAAGATGAGTTGAAGTGTGTAATAATTAAGAATGGCTTTTTTGACATTCTTGGATGCTTCAGAATGAGATATCAAAAGCTTAACAGGGCACTTGTTTTTGTCTCTGCCTTTTAAAAAAGAGAGTGCATACAATAACTTATTGTAGACTACTGCACTTAAAGAGAAGACAGAATTCTTTGGCTGAAGATGAGATATACTTACACCAGCTCACTGTCCTGCATGTAGTTTGTCTGCAACAGCAGAAACTGTTCATGTTTAGGTTTAAAGTGAAATGAATTGCTTTTACAGGATGAAGTTGAGGCCATGCTCTCAGTGGAAGAAATCTCTTTCTTCTGGCTTGGAATATGGAGTTCTTGGAGTAGCCTATCCAGCCTTAATCATACAGTTATGATTTCTTAGCTCATGTTTGCTGCTGGCAGAATGACTCTTATCAATTGATGGTAGTCTGGCAAAGGAAGGGGGAAAGCAAAGTACACGATACTATGTTATTTGCATTCCTCTGCTTTTATACAACTACTGTGCAACTAAAGGCAATTTCTCCTTTTTACCCACCTTGTTCTTCAGTTAGGTCATCATGTTTGTGACATTCATCTGCTGCAGAGTAAAGTGGTATAAGATATTTAGGATCATTACAAATTCAGCACAATATTCAGTAAGGAAAGAAGGTGGGCTGGTGAGTCTTCAGATGTAAACCCATCACAACTATTATCAGAGTATGTCAGGAATAGTTATAGAGAATGAGTTGGAAGTAGATTTGTCTGCAACATTTAAAACTCTTCTAAAGCATGGAAACCTACATGAAGAAAGTATTCTCTGAGGGGCTGACATGACCTTGCACTTACTCAGAGCATTTTAAAACAGCACTTACTGCTATTTAAATGGTGCTATTATGTCTTCTGACAGTGGCATGTCCTTTGTATTGCTACAGCAATAACAGGATAAAATACTGGGGTTTGCAGCTGTTTAGCACCATCCCTGATTCACACTGGTGTTCCCTGAATAATGTAGGCAAAGAAAATTATCTTTCTTCTCCTCAAATTACTCCTTTCTCTTATTTTTGTACACCAATTTAAATGTAACTTTCAGTCCTCAACATAAATCTGTTGGCTCTGTGATTCCACAGTAATTTTTGGAAGCTGAGTCTTATTCTGCACCGAGGTGCCTGTGCCACACTGTCCTTGCAGAAGCACGAGTTGGTGGGATAGGGCTGTCAGTGTGTGACCAGCCCGTCCAGCACCGGCCAAGAGTAAGAGGGCGAGAAGATTTCTGCAAGACTGGAGAAGTCGAGTAGCCTGACAGGGGTTCTGCAGGTGCTTGTGATGAAGGGATTGGTTTGACAGACTAAAATTCTTGTTAGCCCTCACTTGACATGACCTCAGTTTCCACACCCTGTTGGCAAGGAAGATTAGCTGGTCTCCTGTTTGCCTGCCATGGCAGTAGCTTGGCTGCCTCCTTTCCCTGGGGGCTGAGGAGGCTGAGGGGGTTACTTCCCTGTGGCCCTGTGTCAAGATGTAGACTGAATTTCCTGCACAGCTTTTTCTATGGCTCCAGTAACTGGAGGAGGATGTGTTGTGCCTCTATCTGTCCATGCTCATTAACACTTCTGCCCTCCTCAGCAAATGCTGGGGACAAAATCCCAAAATTATATGGTTTGAAAAATAGGTTGATGTGTATAAGGATGTTATTGACCTGATTCATCTGACATAAATGCAGGCATGCCTCTGAAAACTGTTGAACTAAACCAGCTGCTCTCTATTTTTGAGAAGAAGCTTAAATTGCTTTATGTTCTCAAGGTTTTCTTTACAAAATTTATGCTATTTATTTGTTTGTTTTGAGAAGACAAACCCTTTATTATTGCTTAAAGATCACCTGTGGACAGAGTTCTCCAATAAGCAATCCCTGGCCTCTCCTTGCAAGGGATAGTTAGTAGTAGGAATGTTAAATGGCTAAAATATCACTGTACTTCCTATAATCGTGTAGACCTGGAAAGCTTCTTCAGAGGAATATTTTCCAACTACCAATACATTATTTAATACCAGATGTTTTAATTCTTACTAATTAGCAGTAGTATTTAATTTTATTTTTTTATTAAAAATTGGTGGGCTATGGACAATTTGCTACAGACAACTTGCTTTGATATATAAAAGTGTTTTCTATTCTTACTGCAGTTAAAACATAAATTATAAGTAATTTTATCTATTTTTCTATATACATAGAGGAGGAAATAGAGATAAGAGTAGTGTGTAGTGGACATGGCTGATTGCTTGCTTGAAAATTTTCTCTCTTTGAAGAAAATGGGGAAAGCACAACAACAACTTTTTAGTGGTTTACTGAATATTTACTATTATAAATAGCATTTTTTATCAATATCAAAAGTTTTCCACAGTGGATGTGCTCCTGCATTTTTCAAGGGCATCATTTCTCACAATACAATCAACAGTTGCTGGGCATTAATGGAATTCTCTCGAGGGAAAAGTCTGTTATCTCTTTGATGTGAACAGATCTTTTATCAACGATGATTGCTAATACAGCTGAGGGAGAGCAGAGAGGCTGTTAATTATTCTGTTTGGGTGTGCTATAATGAAGTTATCAGCAAAGTACATCTATGAACTTCCTTTTACAAAATAAAGCTTGCAAAAAATACAGAATTAGATTTAAGGGGAAAAATGGCATTTGCCTGCCATGTTTGTGAGCATAGGTACATTTATTAGTTTAGCATTAATCTTCTCTAATGAGATTCATGCTAGAAAATTTTTATGTTAATAATAACCATTACGTATGTTGGTAGATTTTTTTCCTGGTAAGTAATGTCTTTTTCCTCAGTCAAATTTTTTAGCAGTTGGTATTTTTGGATTATCATGTTTTTCTTCAGGGCATTGTCAGCAACCAAACAGATCTGACGCAGGGTTCAGTGTGGATCCTCCAGTAGCAAATGCTATTGATCCAATTCCTTAATTCTGGGACAGCCCTCCTGCCTCTAGATGCCTTAGCAGGCAATACTTGCACATCCATGGCTGGTGAGCCTGAACTGAAAACCCAGCTGCAAAAAAGGGAATAGGGCACTAACTTGGGAGAAGAGAGCTGTAATATCAATGTACTTCTTTATACAAGTACAAATTTTTTGAAAGGTTGGAGTTTGGAGGTTTTGTGCTTCTGTTCCATCAAGTGCATATGAATGGGCTAAGAGATGAGCAGTGCCACATAATTCCTGCATTCTCTATTATATTCTTCCCATGAGTTACTGTCAGTCAGTGGAAAAGTCATGTGTTTGAACCACAGTTGCTGTCAGTTATTTTCTTACCTTTTTTTTTTTTTTTAAAGACAGTTGTTCACCAGTGCTAGTCTAGCTGTTCTACCATACCACGTGGCTCTCAGACTCACTTTTTTACAGCTATGGGAGCAAAGGCTAAATAGATAAATGTCTACTGATTGGCAATTCTCCTGCCCTTTCCTACCCCCAATTTCTGCTTTCTCTTGGTAGTTTAAACAAAAGGGTTTTTTGCACTGCTTCCTACAGAATTATTTCTGCATTTCTCTTCAGCAAGTCTTCAAAGTAATGTTTATACATCAGATAATCATGGCGTCTCCCAAGGCTCATCTTTCATACACCCACACCATCATCCTGTATATTTTCTGATGTAAAAGCTTTTGGGAATTTTGGCTATGTGAAAGTAGTACTCTCTCCAGACATTCTTAAAGATCAAATATCTTGAGGCAATGCAGGTTTTTGCCAGAAGCAAATGTAAAGGACAGAGTGTGGTCAGTGGGAGAGTGGGTTAACAGGCTTGGATTCCCAATAGGAAAAAAGTAGCAGCTGAATGGCACTTAAATAATAAACATAAATATGCACAGACTATACAGCTTTAAAGTTATTGTACACTTTCAAATACTTGAGGGTAGGAGTGAGCTTCAACTAACAAGGCTTGTTTTCTCTTATGATCAGTTTGAAAAAAAAGACATTTGAAGGACATACTGAGAAAGGAGCAGCTGGTTTCAACAGAGACTTGGTTGCACTTTGTTTTAAGTTTCCAAGATGCTCTACTTTTTCATGTGTTCTTACTGCCCTTTCAGAATGAATGCTACTTTTCACTTCTCCAATCACGTCTGTAGTTACAGCTGGTATTGGACTGCAGAAGACACAATCTCTTCCAGCCTCTTTTCTTCTTTTTTTTTTTTTCTTTTTTTTTTTGTCTGTAATGAATTCCTCCTCTATATGTATCTAATAGTAGGAGAATACCTGTCTTCAACTTTAGGGATGGTGTTAAGTTTTATGTAGGTATACAGTCCCATTGGTTTAAATCTCTGTTTGAAGTATATAATTGCAAAACTTCAACACAGGATTACACCAGTCAATGCCAGCTCTTCCTTTCATACAACTGAGGTAGCTGTTAGACCTTGGGGGTTAAAATCATAGTTCACCACTAAATCAGTAGTAAGATTATAGGTTAGAAATTTGGTGGGCAGTATGCAAAAGGCTTGTAGTGAAAGCTATTCTATTATGTAATAGAGAACCTGGGTGACAGAAATATTTACTTTGGTCAGGAATGTGGTGAGTTGAATAATTGAATTACATGTGGAAAAATAGTGGGGAGAGTGTTCAGAAAAAAGAGATCTTGTTGAGTAGCATGGCAGAATTTGATTTCTTCAAAAGTGACCTTGAAACCTTGCTGAAGATTTTGGGTTTGCTGGTTGTTCAGGTTGAAACAAACAGATCCCAGTTCTGCTGTTAGATAAGGTCTTGGTCTTGTTAACCCTTAAATGACTTTTTAACTTATTTATTATCAGGTTGTTTCTTTCAGACTGTCAAATTATATTATGCTTAATTCATACAATGCTCCTGGTTCCTTTCAATCCAATAAAATTCAAATAATTTTCTCCCACTGAGAGTTATTTGCTTCCTGTATTCTCTGTCATTTATAAACTTTGCAACAGAGAAATATTAATGTAATTTTTAATGTTTAACTCTAAAAAATTGTCAATCCCAGAATTTTTACATTTTATTGCATACTCTACGGAGACTCATGCTAAATTTAGCAATAATCATTTTATAAATTTCTGCACATCTGAGAAGTACTACGACTCCTCTCCATTTTACCAATGAGAAGTATTTTGCAGAAGCTTTTTCACAGGTATGTGAGAAGTTTCTAAGCTCTTCTGTTCTGCCTTGTATTAATCTACTGTGCTTTGGCATGTCTTAAAAGTTATTTTAAGATCAGGATTGATTATTGTATCGTTCAAATTAATCTCTGTATTATAAACCCTTAAACTTCTCCCTATTGAGCCTGATAGCTTTGGTTTGACTGAAGTAGATATGACTAAAGCACATTTATCAGAAAATATGCCTCAGCCTATGTGTACATACAGAAGGACACAGAATTCACCACCCTCCTGGGATACTCTGCCTTGCAGCCTCCCTGCTACCCAAACCTTGACATGTAAACCCCATACAACCAACGCTGCAGACAGCAGTACGATTGCCTCTCTATATTTGCTATATTTGTTTCTTTTTACATATCCCAAAATTTCCTGGGCCCCCTCACCACAGCACTGGACTGAGACTTCTGTCATGATGGTTTAAATCATTGTGCGACACTCTCCACTCCACAGCAGTCCTTTGATTGCATAGCTGGGGTATAATTTTTCTATGGGCTGCTTCGATTTTGTCAGCAATAAAATCTTTTTTTAGCAGACTGGAACTATTTAAAACAGAGGTTGTGTATACCTACAACATTAACAAGCTACTGCTGGTACTGGCTGAGGTTGAACTATGTAATTTAGTTGCATCAGCATGTGCCAAGAATTAATTACAGAAGCCTGATGAGGTACAGAGTGCGATGGTCTGGACTCCCACCTGACCTGCAAAGTATCATGACAGTCACCATATTTTATATTGTGACTGACCTTTCATCATAATTATTTACTGTTTCACAACTCTTCGTGCTTCAAAAATTTTTAGGGGTTTTATGATTCTCTACAGATACCTCATAGAAATATGAAATGTTAATGGACTTGTTAACATCTACTGTGGGTGCCACCCTCTAACTGGTGATTCTCTGTGGAGAGTTGTTTTTTGGAGGGAGGACCCAAATCTGAGATACAAATGTTTTTTATAAGATCTTAGATGTATAGCTCTATAATTGTATTTTTATTGATAGTAGATAAGGACCCAAAATGTTTACAGTTTGAAGATATCTTAGAAGAGCTGTTGACCTGAAGAATTTTTCACAGAAATTCATATGATATGAATAGCATATTAACTGTTCTGCTAAAGATGGTTAAGTACCACAAAGTTCAAAAAGTTCTGCATTTTCCATTTTAAAAGCCCCCCAAACCATCCTCCATTTTAAAGTTGAACATAGATAAAAGAAGATATTTAAATTAAGAAATTAAAGTATTGTTTTGGGCTGATTATGTTTTGAAGCACTGAAATCCTGTAACCTCTGAGGGAAGGTTTATTTTAGTCCCTGCTGTAATTTTGCATTGAATGTGAGGCAGCCAAGTCTTCATCAAACTCTATTCTCTCCCAGCCAACACTGCAATTTGGACACTGACCTGCATCATAAATTGCACCTTTGTATCTGAAGAAGTCCAGCACTTTAAACTAGCTAGGTAGGTGTCATTTACTATTCCTTTGACTCTGCATTTTTACTTCAGCTGTCAATAAAAGGATCTTTATACAACAATATGCAGTTCTGGGCTAAGATGGAAGGGAAAGCTAGGGTTGACCTCACTTGCCTGGTGTCTTCCTTGTATTTTTCAGTGCAGTTAAGTTGTTTGACACCCATTCTGTAGATTTCAGATAGCTATCAAAAGCAGTTGACTATTTTACTTTTGTGCACCTGGTAATTGTTCATAGATACTCCTCACAAAAGTAATTTTTATGTCAGAGATACCCTGAAAAGTTCTTCTGTCTCACCTTCAATTTCCATATGTGCTACAGACAACATAAATTAGCAGAACACGCATATCACAAGTAGAGAAGCACCTGACTTATCCAAAAAACCATCCTTCTGTATTTCTGTAAAGCAAACTTGTAGGCTAATTTACTGTGCAGATGGTTACCAGGTGAGCTAAATTCTGAAGGGCTGATTTCAAGTTGCTGGTACCATATAGACTCATGCTTGTGACTCATGCTATTTTGTACTTAGCCGTAAAGTATGCTTGCCTGACTTAGGCACTGTTTGCAAAGCACTTCTACTTGGTTTTTCTTCCACACAAATGTGGGGTTCAATTTTAAAAAATTGAAGGTTACATAAATTCCCTCGCCTCTTCTTGCCACAGAATTCTTGGTATTGAGTATCTCATGTAAAATACAGGAAACTTAGTAATAAGCTGAGAGAAAGGAAATTTATCCTGCATTGAGTGCAGATATAAACTAAGTGTTGAGGAAAAATAATGTGTATTTGTAGGACTTGAATGGAAATGAGATTTTTTTTTTTTTTTGGAAGGGGGGTCATTCATCCATTCATTTTTCAACATTTAAAAAGAAATAACAGATGAAATTATTTAGATAAACACATAAAAGATAAATTTATCTTGTGAAATTGTCTCACCATCTCCTACTTGCACTGCATTTGAGCAGTGGGCAAAATGTCTACCTATCCCCACACCCTGTAGCCATTTATAACACATTTCATTTGGAGTAATTTTCTTTCCCATATCAAAGCCAGAAAGGTATATTCCATCAGTAAGAATTTAAGGAACCTAGGATTAACGTGACCCAGTGGCAGTAAATAATTCTGCCACCTACACTAGAATGAAATTTCTGATGTCTTGTTTTTCATCTCTGCTACTAGTGTCTCATTATGGGGTTTTTTCAGACTATAATGTGTATGCTAATGTAGTCTTGCTTTATTTATGAGGTACACCGTTATGTTGTAAAGAAAGCCACCTTTATGTTATTAATCAAATTCCAGGCTACACATCACATTTCTATGGATTTGAGATCCTTTTACAGCTACAATTTTTTTCCAAAATTGCGAAGACCAATAAAAGTGTGGGGGGTTTTTCCCTGGAAGGTACAGGTGATATCATGGAACCAAAACTGCAGCCAAGAGATACGGGGTCAATGATGAATGGAAGGTAATAGAATTACCCCAAAGGTACTTGTAGCAAAGAGGGAATAGTAGAACTGTACACCATGATCATGAGTGTCTCCAGACCAACTGAAAAAATACACAAGTGGGGAAGTTTGTGTTCAGCTAAGAATGTAATTATTTTTTATGCTTCCAGGGATTTTCTTTCTATTCTGTACTGTGCTATTAGACATAGAAGTTCTTGCTATAATTGCTTGTGGGAAAACACCTGTACAAAAATAAGTGCTGGAGTTTTTATGGCTGGGAAAGGAAAAGAAGGCAAGAAATGTGTGTTCTTTTAAAAGCACACTATACATCACATAACTGCTGTGCACGGTGGTGCATAAACAGCCTTTTTAAGATTGGGACTTGGCAATGAGTTCTCAGTCTTCTTAATAATACATCAAAACAAAGCTCATGGTTAATATCTTGAGATGATGGATGCCTAAAGAATTAACTCTGTTACATATGGCACTGATTAGTGGTTGACGAGGAATGACACATGACTGTAAAGGCTGGTGAGAGGAAGGTAATCAGCTTCTTATTTCAGAGTGGATATTTCAAAAACCCAGGTGATATACAAAAGAGGGGAGCAGAAAAGGACATATAGGAAAAACAAATAGTTCTGTGATTGTCCATAGTATTTCAGCTAGACTAGAAAGTAGCTTTTTGTAATAGAATTGGTGTGGTTCTGGTGTTGATGCTGGGCCAGCAATGTGCCCTCACAGCAAAGAAGACCAAGAGCATCACCAACAGGTTGAGAGCAGTGATCTTTCACCTCTGCTCATCTATGGTGTGCTGGATCCAGTTATGGACTTCCCAGTACAAGAGAGAGAGATGCACTGGAGTGAACCCAGCAACATTCCATGAGGATTATTAAGGGCTTGGATTGTCTGGTGCATGAGGATTAGGTGAGAGAGCTGGGATTGTTAAATCCCGGGGAAGGCTCAGTGTGATCTAATCAGTGTGTATAAATACCTGGTGAGGGGGGGTAGAGAAAACAAAGCCAGATACTTCTCAGGGGTACTCCGTCAAAGGACAAGAGGCAATAGGTTCCAATTGTATAAGAATTTTTTTTCTTTTTCAGTAATCTGATTCTAGGACATGTAGCCAAGAAAGATTAAGTGTCCATCCCTGAAGGCATTCAAATACTGACTGAATAGTGTACAGTGACATTCTAGGTGATGTTTTTTCTGAGTAGGGGTTAGAACTAGATGATTTCCAGAGGTCTCTTTCAACCTCAACAATTCTGTGATTCAGGCTCTATGTAACTGTTAAGTGTTTTGAAGTCAAAATTATGGGGTTTTTACTGTTTCTGCAATCAACATAGCAATACTAGCTCCTTTGTAGCAACAAGAGTCTGGAACATTTTAAGATAAAATGTCAGGTGTTTTAGCTTCACTGTTACACCAATCTTATTCCCCAAGCAGTGTAAAAAACTCTTTTTTTTTCCCAGCACAACTTTGTCTTCTGAGAGGTGAGTTAGGTTTTCTCTTCTGTTCTCTATTGATGGGATCCCAGGTAGATAATCTTTTATCATTAAACATCAATAAGGAAGCATGTGCAGTTAATTAACCTGGAATTTGTTAGCAGGGATTTTGTGAGGGGAGGAAGGCAAGGGAATAGATAACATGTAAAAATTTTTAAAAAGTCATACATGTTGACAGAAGTTTAGAAGAGAGCAGCTCTCTAGACTTTTTGCCTCCTGACTTATAACAGAAATATGATATTCGTGGTTTATTACCAAGCCTTCAAAAATAGCAATTTTACTTTAGAAGTCTCTGAAGACAAAATCAAACCGTGAGCTTCCTAAGATAAATTGTACTGATTCCTGTGAAATATCTGTGGTCTGTTAGACTCCCCAGCTCTCAGGATTTCTAATTGCAAAGGAGATGAGGCAAAGTGCTGCTGACAAGACATCTGGACAACCTGCATAATGTAACACACTTAAAAATGCATGGTGAAGAAAATCCTCTCCCTTTTTCTGTGGCAGCTCATTGTGGGATTTCTATGGCTTGGTTGCTAGTGGCAGCACAATTATTCCTCCCCGGGCTATGTATTGACCTGGAGGGTGGAAGGACAGGGACAGAATGCTGAAGAGATCAAATTCCATTGCTGATATGAGTAGTATCTCACTATGGTCAAGCAATTTCCTGTTCTCTTCCAGTGTCCCACCTACAAAATAGGCACTGGGAAAGCCTATTCACTTCAGCTTTTAATTACATTCATTTCCTTGTTCCCCAACTACAAAAAAAAAAAAACACAAATAAAGTCCTGTAAAACTTTCTTTCAAGAGGTGTATACCTACATTTTATGTCTGTGGCAGTTGTTAATTTTAGAAATATTTTGATTGTGTTCTTGTTTTGCTAATGAAAGCTGGCTCTGAAATAAACTTGTTTGGCCTTTTTACACTTGCACAGCAGCAAATACAGAACATCTTTCTGCTAAGTTGAGAAAGATGATGAGCTCATTCTGGTGCTGAAATAGGAAGAAATCAGCTCTATACCCACAGAGTTATCACTTTTCTTTTCCCCTGGCCACTCTTACACTTTGTACCTCTGTCTAGCACACACACAGCAGGATACTGGTATTCAGGCTCCATTAGGTTATTGACACATCCTGTTCCTCAGGAACCTTCTGGGATCAGAGTAATTGAGCTCAACAGTTGAGTCTCTACAGAAACATCCCTGACCTTTTGCCTTGCAGTCAGTGGGGTGACCATTTGTGAATGCCAATTAAGAAGACATAGGTATTTTGACTGAGGGAATTGGGTCAAACATAGCTTTGAGGTTATATAATCCATTTTCCTATTAACTTGTGAAAGTTGGAAGTACAGAACCATTCCTTTCCTACTTTCCCTCCACCAATGCTTTTTTATTCATATTTGAAGGACATTTATTTTTTTTGCAAAAGCTAATTATCATAATCAGTTACTTTCAAATGCATCAGTACAATTCTTTTTTGGAAGTTTTACTATGGTAACAAAAAAAACCATTGTGGAAATGAGGATGCTTCTCCTTCCTTCTGAGAAAGAAAATGAGAAGATGAGTGCACTGAGGGTGATGAGAAAATTGAAATGAACACCTGCTTACAGTTCTGCTTAGTTCAGATGCTTCCTTCAGGTGAGCCTGTTTTCTGAATTGCAGCTGTTAGATTTTTCTGAATTAAGTGGGAAAATTACAATTGTATTAGGCAAGAAAGCACAGTGGCAGACGTGGAACTGGATGAGGCAACGAGGAAGGAGACTTTCCCATCTATAAACTACACAGCATGCACAAGCAGCACAGCGCAGGATTGAAGCTTGTGCTGCATAGAGCAACTCCTCTACCAAGCCAGTGGATTTTGCACAGAGGGACTACTCTTATCCACCGTGGCCAGCAGGAAAACAGTTTTAGTGTTTTCTATTTCATTTGCTGAAGTTTAGTCAGCTTTGGAGTCTATGAGAACCCACTCACACATTTCCATCCTGCATTATTTTGTGATATAGCTCTTCTAATTTTAAATAATACATGAGTAAAATCAGGCTGTTTTGTTGTATTGCTGGCATGGTGAGGGTTTTCCTGGTGAAATGGAAAATCATATCAAAAGAAATTAATGTGACGGTCTCTCTCTGGCCTCCACTCTATTCTAGTGTTATGAGTGCAATGTGCAGGAAGGGGTGGAAAAGGCAAAGTTTTCTCTAGAAAACACAGGAAAAGGATGGTATAGTAAACAATAAACTAATGAAAATGGAATAGTACAACTAATGCATCACACAGTAATACAGAAAAAAATGTCTGCTGAAATATTTGTGAAGTCTCCAAAAAGAATATGCTGTGAGGAATTAAGGGAGCAGAAAAAGATGTGTGAGGGGAATTCAGAGGATGTGCATGGGCTGACACTGAGCATAGAGAAGGCTTCATTAGAAGAAAGCAAATAAGAAAATGGAAATGAAGGGGGAGCAAAGAGAGCCTTTTCAGAAAAAGGTGATGCAAATCATTACCAGATAATGGGAGTTGATATTTACAGGAGAACTTTTAGAGTAGCTGAGGAAACTTGAACATGACAGTTTTTGGAATCTCAGGATAAAGGAAGACCTATTTTCAATGTGGGAAAATCTCATTATTGGTGAAATTAACACATCCCACAGAGACATGATTTTTGGATGGAGATAAGTGTTGGAGTTTGTGTAGGATTTCGGTGCTCACAGAAAGACTGGGATCAGAAGGGACCTCTGGACACCACTTAGTCCAACCCCCTGCTAAAGCAGGTTGCCTTGGAGTAGGCTGCACTTGTTTGCATCCAGACAGGCCTTGAATATCTCCAGAGAAGGAGACTTTCAGACAACCTCTCTGAGCAACCTGTTCCGGTGCTCTCTCACCCTCACAGTAAAGTTTTTCCTCATTCAGATGGAATACCTGTGTTTCAGATTGTATCTGTTTTCCCTTGTCTGGCCACAACTCAGCCGTGTTCTTAGGCTGCTCACGTGACACAGTTCTGAAGCAGTGAGTATCTGTTGCTTAATCTGTCATGTAGTCCTTGGAAAATCTGCATTATGAGGGAATTCTCACATTAGAGTTAACGAATAAAGAATGTACTTTGATAAAGTATCATTTTGTTCATGCTAAGAGAGAATCTTCTGAAAGCACACAGTCATGCTTAGCTTGCCAGGAAAAGCTCTTTTACTAATTGAGAAATCTCATTTTAGAGGTAAGTTCATGCCAGATCATTACTGTAATATTATACTCAGAGCACGTTCTGAGAGTGATTATATTTTAATCTTTGGTCTTGATGGGGGTCTGTTTCCTACAGTCTTTCAGTTTAATTCTAGCATGAAAAACATACAGGATCCCTGTAGAGTGACATTTATGCTTTTGTTTAACTTCTTGTCCTTGAGGCTGGCAGCTTGAGTAACACTGTTTCCCTAACCTGACATGTCTCCAAGAAAAATCTGAGTTTTGCCCTAGGAGTAGAGAGGAAACATAATGCCCTGTACACAGCAGTGTTCTGACTGCTGGTACACTTACAAATGAGAGCAGCAAGCCCTACATTATCTGTGCTTCAGTGGTTTGTTAGTTTTTAAATTTTTTTTCCCTGCAGGGTCATGTAAGTTTTATCTGGTTTTGTAATTTTCAAGTATTTTGACTAGCACATACACCCAGGGTCTCTAGGCTGTGTTTGGGGAAATAGACCTGTGTTTTAAGGACAGACTTGACAAACGAGGACTGAGGCACAGTTCCATTAACTTGGAGATTACACCACTTTCTCCTATGCATGAATGTTGGGGTATAGAATGGTTAAATTATTTGTCCAAGATTAATGTTTGTATTTTCAAGCACACAGCTACAAATCACTTCTAAAAATAGTATTTACTAGTGATATTGACCACAGTACTGAGAATAGGAAGTCTCTAGATATGATCCTTTCTCAGGATAGAAAAGTTCACAGGATGTCGCTGATATCATTACGAGAAAACAGTGTAAAAGATGAAGGTGTGTCAGATTTTGGCTTGTGTGTAACACTAGACTTTTGGTTTTCAGAGAAGTTGTGGATTCTCCACCCATGTCAGTGTTCAAAGCCAGGTTGGACAGGGCCTTGAGCAACCTGGTCTACAGGAAAGTGACCCTGCTTGTGGAGAAGGTGTTGGGACTAGGTTGTTTTTAAGGTTCCTACCAACCCAAACCACACTCTGAAATGGAATAGCTAGCCTACACATTGGGATCTACATTCGTCTTGTATAGATGATGGGGTGTGGTGAGATGTAGAGAAGGTCTTCACTCTGAGTAAGCACTGTTAAGTAATAACTAAAACACCAAATTATCAAGTGTTTTGATCACAAATCCAAAATATAGCCCCATATCAGATTCTGTGAAAAAATTCAACTGTATCCCAGACAAAACACGAACAGTAAGCAAGTTAAATGACAGCAGCAGGAAAAGAGTAAATAACTCAGCTGTCAGGTCACTGGGAGTCAGTTAATGATGGGAACAAGTGATTTTGTTTTTTTTAATTGATAGTGTTTTTTGCCTGCTTTAATGTTTGTTTTTTGCTTTTTTTGGTAGATTTTACAATAATAACAGATACCAGACTCCTCCAGAGAAAAAGTCAAAATGTGAAGAATAATTAAAATCCCCAGATGAATGAAAGAATTAGAATCTCTCAACAGATGTAAAGTTATTGTATTCTTAAGACTTTCCTGAGATGACCATTTGGAGCATTTCTTTATTAAAAACCTACCATGATACCTACCTACTTATTATTGCATTATTATTATTATTATTCCTCTGCTTTTCAGCTATTCCTTTTTCCATTTTTTTAATATTCACATTACTTAAATTGAATTCTTTCCTTACCCCAAGAAAGACATTGAAAAAAAGGTAAGCTACCTAAAACTGCAAACCAACCTTGTCTCTACATGCTGTCATTAACTATTCATAACTTGGCTCCCAAAGTGGCAGGAACTGCCTGTTCTTTCTCCATAATTTAGGATTATGCACACTGTCTCCCAGTGAGGAAGAAGGATCATTTCAACTCAAAACCATATGTTTCTGGCTTTTCATGTCTCTCTCTCTGGAGATAGGTTACTGGTTGCTCTTTCAGTCATAATTCTTCAAACCTCTTGGTGAATATATCAGAATCATTTTATTATTTAGAAGCATTCACAAGCAGCTGGCAGGAAACAGTCTTAAAATATATAGCCGTGAGCTAAGGCTAGTGTGTTCTTTTTGGGTTTTGAGCAAAGAAATACAGTATACAAGATACACATGAGGAGTTACTGAACATAACTATTTGGTGTTTGTTTAAAGTGTGGTGATGAACAGATAGACATAGAATACAATACCAAAATTTAGTTGGAAGGGGCCTGTGGAAATCACCTAGTCCAACATAATTCTAATATCTGTAGTCTAAACATCATCTACCTCAAAAGGAACAATGCAATACTTTACTACCAAAAAAAAAAAGGTGCCAGCAAATAGTGATGATGATTTTGAAGGCAAAATTGCTTGTTTTGTAAAGGTAAATGATTACTAACTGTGTCTTTTACAATTTTGGTAGCTACCCATACAGAATATGCTGTAGTGTATCTATAAGTATCATGGGAAGAAAGGATAGTAGGGAGATTATGAGATTTTAAAAACAAAACCACAATAGATCTTTTAGACAAATGCAAGTTGTGTTGAGAAAAAGTAGTTGTCTTGTAGATGAGATTTTTACCTATTAGGTGATTATTATCTTTTATATGACTATTACTCACATAAATTTATAGGGGATTTCAGATTCCTACTGTTTAGAGCTGTTCTTAAGTAAAAGACATGGTTAAGGTACATTTGAGTATTTCATGCAAGGACGAGAGAGAAAGTAAATGCAAGTATAGGTAAGTCTGTACAGTGTATACAAGTAAAAGCATTTGGAAGTATTTGCTAAAATATGTAGCAAGTACTCTCCTTGTTTGTGTATTCTGAACATAATGGGAATGACATGCCTCATTTCTTCCTTGTGCTCTCGTTTAGACAAATCTCTTTTGTTTGTTTTTTAAATAGTGCTCAGTTTAGTCAAATTCCTTCTGATTTAGGAAAACAAGGCTGTCTTAAGAAATGATAGGGGTCATTCATTTAGTTGTTATTAGCGAGATACTTACTGCTTGTTTTAAATCTCAGCATTTGTCATCGTGGTTAGACTGTGAGGATGAAAACCTTTCATCCTCAGAGGCAGAAAATAATACATGGATGTGCTCCATTTTTGAGAAGTCCCTGTCCCTCTCACAAATTACAGACATTAACATCTAAGATAAGCTCCTCTTGTAGCTGAGCAAGTGCATAGGTGGAAAGGATTTACATGATTTGTTTTAGTGTTCCACTGACAATGAAGTTTCCAAGAAGAACTTTTCCCCAGCTGAAGAGCTAGAATTGGGCTGGTGCAGAGCACAGAGGGGTAGGCATGCAGCCAGATTTACCTGGCCAGGTGCACATTGTCTCTGCTACATGTTTCACTAGATGTGGTGGGCCACAATTTCCAGTGATGGCCTTTGGTCCTGACTGAAAGATCGGGATGTCTCTTATATCCTTATTTCAGTGGGAATCTAAGCAAAATTTCCCCTTAACTTCAGTAACTGATTGAAACCCTGTTGAGTGCTAGGTGATGCTTCAACTATTTCCATGCAGCTGAAATTTGAATAGATAAGTGAAGGTGAACAAACTATACATAGCTGGGGGAGGAAAGTAAATCAAGGACTTTATTTCATTGAATTAATATGCAGGGGCTCACATACAAGCCCTTTACATTTGCTTTTCTCTGTTTTACTGATTTGCTGTGATTCACAGATGAACATATTTGATTGTCCTTACATATGTGCATGCAGCTTTGACTTATAGTAAACTCGAGAGAACAACACGATGGGAAATGCTTATGCAACCCATATGAGAGAAAGTTGCTAAAATGAGTCTAAAATAGCCTCAAACTACTACAGTTAAAATGAAGTGCCCTAGAAACTTGGTGTCTTCACTTGAGTGACCAGCCCGAAGGAAGGTCACATCATGCTGGGAGATGATCTGGCCTGACACACTGAAACCCTTTTCAGACTGAAAAATAGAATTGTACTAAGCAACTGAAAATAGAATATAGTTTATGCTAATTTTCTTTATTTTGCTCTCAGTGGTGGGCTTGCTTTCCTATAACAATCTGTCCTTAATCCAAAATCTGAAAACTCCTTGTCCATGGTGAGGACGTGCAGTTGGCATTGCCTCTTCTTTCTTACTTTGTTTCTTTATATATACAAATATATAGTATATGTGCACCTATGTAAATTTGTGTGTGTATGTGTATACATACTTTGTGTGTGTGTGCATTTACAGAAATGAAATTACTGCAATAAAATTGTTCCCTGCTACAAACTAATTTGGGGGGAGAGTTTATTTCCATTTTTAGGGCATGTTTGTTCTAGATTTCACCACATTTTAATTTTCTCATCTCTTAGGTCAGTGGAGTGTATGAGAATAGGATCACAGATTAGAAACTGCATCAAGAATAAGGAAAAGGAAGATGATTGTGTGTTACCCACACACTGAACAGTACAGTTTACTTTCTACCTGGCCAAAAATAATTTGGACATTTCTATAAGTAAGTCTTAGGGCACATGCCAAATACTCCTCAGTGTTGGTTTGGGTTTTGGCATTGGAGAGCCTGCTGTATCCAGCAGTCTGATAGAGCCAGTGCTGCCCTAGCTCCATGTCCCTAGCTCCACGTCCAGCCAGTGGCCAGACTGAGCATGTTCCTCCAGTGATGCACACAAAAAAACACACACACACACACATGTATTTACACATTGACATAGACAGCCACACGGGATAATACAGGCAGAGACACTCAACACTCACACAAACAGCACTCATGGCCTCATCCTATTCCCTTCCCTGGCTAACCAGGATAAAGGTTCACTATTGGGAAACATATACACGTTCCCCAGACGTGACCCTGTAGTCTGTAGGTGATCTCAGGACAGTCTCCTGCTGATTCAGAGATTTGTGTCACTCCCAGTCCATGGGGCTGAAACGCTCCTGGGATACCCTATAGTGCCCAGGACAGGGACTCATGTCCCTGACTGAGTGGTCAGGGTTCCCTCCCTCACAGCTCTGGTCTGCTCTGCTCCTTCATTCCTGGAGAATCCAGCTTCGTAACATCCATCCTGACAGGGCTGCAGGTCAGGTGCTGATACACTGCCTGAAGTACTAGCAAGGTTAACAAGTTTCTCGAGCAGTTTTCCATTAAAATTATTTTCCATCTTTTCATAATTTCCCATTTTGTTATTTTAATTCAACTATTTTTAATGACCTTGGCAAACGTACTGAGGTGCAGTGTGGTATTAACCAATGGCTTTTCTTCCTCTAAGACGTGTCTACGTATCTGTAGTACTGTAATAATTTGCATGTGCCCTTAAAACATTTTGGAACCCTACTCTTCCTGCATAACTCACCTCTATACTGCCTCCTTTTCAGATTTTCAGAGCTGACTACTTAAGAAAAAAATTAACAACTACTGTTTTGTGTTCAAACTCAGTAAGGAAGGTGAGGGATTTCATGGTCATAGGCTTCAAGTCAAGTGCTTTTGTACACTTTAAAAACAGCATTATGGAAATAAAACAAGACTCTAGTCATTAGCACTGAAGGAAACCTTCCTTTCCCAACTCTTTGCATTAATTTTTTTCATGCTCATTGCTGTAAAATAACAACCTCACTTAAATTACCCCAAGAATTTCCCTTTTTTGAGATTGTGTTCTGATAGGCATGTAATTATAGTCAAAACAACAGCAAAATACTGTGATTTCAGCTTGAAATTTAATTGCCTTACCTGCATAATCTGTGCAGTATAAATTAGGTACAGGTGTAGAGCAGACAGAAGGTTTCTTTTAACTAAAATGATTACCTTTATCTTGATTATATTGAACATGTGTATTTCAGGACATCAGACTTTGAGAAGATCTTACTTTATGACTGGAGAGTCATAAAGAGTATGCATATTTTTTATAGATATAGGCAAAGATTTATTGCCATTTTTCTTTGAAATGTCTTAGTAAAACAGTCCTTTGCTGGAAACGTCCATTTTGCACTGCTGATACTGCAGATTATTTGTTGAATCCTGCAACTCAAGGTTTTGGTTTTAATCAGGTTTGTTCTTTAAAATTAAGGCAGCACATAAATAATCTTGTGGCATTAAATCAAAGCAGTTGTCATGCTTGTCAAATGTCTGTAGTCTGCACGATTAAAGGCCCTCAAAGGGGGAAGCAGGGGTGAGGGGCAGCACTATTTGAAAGAGAATTTACAATGAAAAAGAATCTTCTCTTAAACAATTGACAGGACGCTAATTAGGTCAGAATAAGCAGAAATGAGTGAGTATTTTTGCTTGGTAGTTAATGCAAGAATGTCTGACCTTTATCAAGAAGGAAATGGGTACCTTAAAAATCTTCTTGCTTCATACACGTGGAGATTGGTCCCACTTCAGTACTTTGTCTTTCTTTCCCCAGGGTAGCTGTTAGCAGGTGACTTGTCCCTGGAGTTACTCATACCCTTAATGCGAAATCTAAATTTATATTTTTCAGAGTTTTTGAGAACAAAGAGAGGGTTTGAATTTTTGTTTGTTAATGATCTGGGGTTTTTTTTTTTAATCTAAATCTAGAACTAACTTTAAGAAATCATTACAAATAAAAAATGTATTTGATTTTGCTGATGAAAAGCAGGCAAATTAAATCTTTCATTTTTTGTCTTGAAAACTCATGTCTGTACTTAGAAAAAACAGGGCTTTCTTAATGTGGCAGCCCATTTTTCAACATATAGAATGAGAAATGAATATTTGTTCTTCTCATTTTTCTTGCCTCAAGGATGCTGGATGATAATGCATTGTGGAGTTATTTCATGATCTTTTAAGGTGTTTGGGAACAAGTACATATTTAATCATTCAGTTGTCTGACTAGACACAGCAGAATAAAATGTTCATAGAAGTGTTCACAGTCTTCATAGAAGACATGCCTTCAAACACCGAGTGTTAAACAAGATAACCTATAGAGGAGGTGGTCATCTTATTAGTAAATAACATCTTAAAAGGATCATCTCTCTTTTGTAGGATTGACTTTTATCATGTTGTCTCCTCTCCTGGGGTTCTGACTCTGAAATGGCAGAAGAGAAAATCTGAGTCTTTGATTCAGATTTTATTCTATTACTGGTTTGTTTCTTAAAACTTTCTTTCCTTCTTGAGATTTTGTGAGGCAGGCCTTTCAAAGTACCTTGTGAATGAGATAGATGAAGAGGAATAGGCTATCTGTAGGAAAAAAAAAAATAAAGGAGTAAATATAGAATAATAGTTTGCATGTACAACTTTCATGTTATCTTTTAGGTTTTTCAAAGCACTGTGTGAAATTGTTGCCACATAAGTTCTGTAAGCAAAGCTCTGCATGACTGATAGAAAATGCTGAACTGCTACTGCATGAGCAAAGATATACTGCTTAGGTCTAAGTATCACCTTTAATTTTTTTATCTAGTTTTCTCAAGAGGTCATATTTCATCTAAATATCCAGAAGACAAAGAAAAGTGCAAACAACCAGTTTGCAGCTGTAAACTTGTCTTCCTAAAGCATAACTATATTTCTGAAAATTGTTTCATGCATTTTTCAAATCCCAAGTGACTTACTATACCTGTAAATATTAACACTGCAGTTTCCTAGGGATATTATATTGCTGTGTACCAGATAGTAAGACAAAACCTTGCCTGTAGAAAGGTCTTGTTCAGTACATTTGACCTCAAATGCCTATCAGAAGTTTGCATTAATAAATCTGTTTACAGTTGGAATGAGTGTGCTTTACTCTACTAGCTAAGTGTTGTCCACTGTGTGATAAAACAATTCTTCTTGCAAGCTTAAATGATCTGGTCAAATACAGCACAGAAAGCTCATTAATTTTCCTTTCAGGTCAGTTATGAGAAATAACATGGTTAATATCTGATGTTCTTTGAGACTCCAAACCCTATTTTCAAAGCCCAAAAGTCTGCAATGCCTCTGAACCAATTCAGCAAAAAATTGTGTCATCTACCAAAAGATTTTCAGAGACACCAGTCTACCTCTTCCCATGACAATAAATGTCACTCCTGCTTCCTTTGGAATGAATAAAGTTAATTTAATCAATCTTAACCCTGAAACAATCTGAAAAAAAGAAATTAGATTGTCAAGAGTTATTGAATTAAAAAAAAAGGCATACCAGATGTCACTGTTATCAGGTCCTTATTTTACAGTTCTTTCAAGCAACTCTGTTATGAAGTTGAAACAGAGCATGTAGCCCTCTTTGGGACTCCTGTCTCTAGGACAAATGTTTGTTCATACCATCCTCAACAGCCTTTTGAGTAGAGGGAACAAAGCCATCCACAAGTTAACTTCAGGTCTGTTTCTACTTTAAAATGGCTGCCTAGCCATCCACAGTGTTGGATGAAATGGTTGGCAGTATGATTAATTTGATCTATCATCACCTAAGGTTTTTCTTTTTTTACCTAAGAGGTCTTGAAGAGGTTTAGTTTGGTAATGTGTTCCTCATTAACTGGTTATTTCTTCTAATTGTCTTCCAAAATTTCTTCACCTCAGAAGAATACAATTCATTGCAGAAGAGCACCCTGGGTATTAATACATTGTAAATGCAAATAAATGTATTTTCAGCCATAAAACACAGTCACAGAGCCTATATTGAGAAGCAGCTGGTTATGTTGAAGGCTAAATTAAATAAGTTATTTGCTAATATATGTAACACCTCAGACTGCATGCATTTGGACAGAGGAAGCAACAATGAATGACTGCCCTCTCAGAGATTCGTGCAATTTTAGGACCCTGGTTAACTGCAGAGTCAAGTCCAAGCAAATAGATAGAGTAGCACTTGTCTACTTGTCCAAACTCTGAAATATTATTTTGGTTCAGTAGCACAGCTTTCTTGGTTACCCTCTCCCTAGCAGTAAGACTGATCAGCCCTTGTGTGTTCACTGACAATGACTTTTTAAAATTTTGATTTATATGTTCTGTGACTTGTTCAAAGTGTAACATGCAGGGTTCAAAGCAGTTTGGTCATTCGGTTAGTTTGACCTGTGTGGTAATGAACTACCCCTTCCAAAAATGTTCTTAATTAGAGTAGAACCCCTGTTAATTCCTATAAGAGGTTTGTTGCAGTGCCAACTTATAAAACCTTTTTTGTTGATGTTATTTGCTTGTTTTAATATATATATGGCAATTTAGCTGCATTTATGTTACAGGAGGATGCTAAGCTCCAGTAAGAAACAGTCTTTAAGCAATGTTAAGAAAATAGTGTTTTTTAATTCAGAGAAGGAGGGTAGAACTTGTTGCTATAGCTGTTAATTACAGAAATATCCAATGAGCTTTAGTAAAAATTAACTTCAGGTTAAGTGAAAAAGACAAAGTTCTGAGACATATGATATCTTGCTTTTTTTACCTTTTTGCTTTGAGATCTCTTATTTATTTCATTCTTTGCATTTTTTTTTTCACTCCCTTATATATCATCTTCTTTGGGAGAGATGAAAAGTGATAGATTGGTGCTGTGTGGCCAGGAAGGGACAAGATGTTTTTTAAAGAATCTCACTTGAGAGATTCTTTTAAGAGAGAAGACATATATATATTTTAAAAATAAATAAATACAAATTACAAAAAATCACAATGACCTTTTTGTTGACAACTACTTGACAGCTGTTGAAAGAATTTGGCTTCATGACTGTCAGCAATGTTTTCATCATATGTAACACACACATTTTCAAAAGACTTTTAGTGTTGTAGAAACAGTGACACTTTTCTCATAAGAGGAATATTATCACTCTTCTGTTGTGGTTTTTTTTTTTTTTTTGAGCTTTTTGGACTGATGTGATGCCCTGAAAACTGTCACAATTGTAGTTTGAGTGCACTGTAATGTACATGAGGTATACTTAAGAATCACTGCTGCCCTCTTCCAAAGGTATGTATGTATATATGTGTATATACAGTACATGTGTATAAATATATCTGAAGAGAGAAATTTACCTTTTACTGTGTGATTCTATGAGGAGATGCTTTATTTGTATGTACATATACAACTAAATTGTTAAACTAACATAGATAATAAGGACCTCTAAGAGAGCTTAGGCACTCTAGTTTTGGAGAAGATACCAATTTCCGCGGGGTGTTTTTGGTACTGAAATCTGTCCTACATTTTCCAGTGATTTAAATGTTTATTAAAATACATATCGAGAACTGGTTTTATCTGATTACTGGTCACTTAGTTCCTTGAACATAATTAAATAGGGAGAATCAGTACACAAGTAGTTGTGTAAGAATAGCTAAGAGTGTTTATAGAAAAAAAAGGCAAAATCCAAGAAAACTGTTGTTTCAGATGAATGCTTTATGAAATACTCAAGACTAGGTAAAGGAAGGGAGAATGAAAATACAAGAGGGGAGACAGACAATAATAGCAAAAGTCACACTGTTGTTTTGAGTACATTTGCACCTTGTTTATATTTTTAACTAGGGATTACCGAGTGGTTGTTTTGTGATGTTTCAATGCAAAAAATAAATATTTGCACATTTGCTTTTTAATTTGGATTCATGAATCACCTTCCGTCAAAACTGACTGCAATGGAAAAGTCAAATTTTGATTAAATGAACAATTTCATGCCTGTGTTCTTCTGTCCATGGAAATATTCAGAATTTTTAATGGAACAACTAAAGTGATAAAAATTGACTTCATTTCCCAAGAATATATTCCACTCCATTTTATCTTTTATTGAGGAATGCATCTTGAAAGATCTAATTGAGTTTAGAGGGGCATATGAATCACTGAATCCATTCTGGGTAAACATTTCTATTTTACTTAAGGGTTTGTTTTTATTTGATTGTTGGTTTGTTTGGTTTGGTTTTTCATTCAGCTTTCCTAAAGAAGATGCTCTTTCTCTGTGGTCAAAATGGAAATTCAGTGCTAAGAAAAAAGGGCAGATATTTTTGCAACATATTTCAAGCGTATAAAATTACTTCTGGCCATCTATCTAAAGTAACATAAATTAGAAAGCTGTAAGAAGCTAAATTTATGAATTATCAGCAGTTTGAATCCATTGGTCTTCTTTCTCAGGCTCCAAGGCCTCTAATCCTTCACCACTCTCTCTTGCCCTTGGCTCCTTTTTCTTTCCCATTTTTTTTATTTTTTTCTTTTTCATGAGTTATTTGACTAGATCATCTTCTTACTTATTTTCAAGGTCTGGTATTTTTAAATGCTACAATTGTTTTCTGAGGGTAGGGATTAGATCCCTATATCCTTATTAGATATTATATATATTTAAAATATGGTCCTAGTAGAAATTCTTGAGGTTGTTTGTGTTGTCACTGTTTGTGGGATTACAGCTGGGCTTGTGGGCATGTTTAAATATGATCCTGAACACTTAAATTAGTGATCAATGGGTTTGGTACATGAACAGTTGACCCTAACAAATGCAGTCTTGAGTCAGACATATTGACATTAATGTTCCTAATTAATGTAATTTTTTAGAAGTGAACAAACCCATTGAGGATTTTCAACGTATGAGATCTGTACTCTTAATTCCTAATCACAATGGCATTCTCCCCTGTTAGATGACAGATTGTCAAGTGAGCAGGTGTAAAGAAGCAAAAATAGATTAAATGCTCTCTGTTTGTAAGTGGATGTGTTTCCTCCTTGTTTTGATTGATGAAAGCTTTATTCCAGAAAAGGTTATTCTCAATTTGTTATTTATACCTTAGATGATCACCTTATCCTAGAAAATGCTTTTCCAGTTGAGCTTTCTCTACTACCACAGCCTGTATTAATCAACTTTCAAGCTTTAAAAGAACAGGGAAAGGGAGATAAGTGTCCAACACAGATGTTCTCATCAGTGTGTATTCAACCAGGAACAACACCCTTTTTTTGCAAGCACATGTTCACAGGACATAAATTAACTCATAAGTTTCTGCACTGTTTCACACCTCAGTTTAAGCTCCATCCACAACTGTGATCTATGCACAGATTTAGAGGTTTACAGCTCCCCATGTAAGCTTTGATGGAATGAGAAACTTACTAAAACACAGAAAAAGATATAGGCCCATTGTTTGTGTCATTGTGTAGAAGTGAATTAAAACTTAGTTCTCTGAAAATTATTTTTTCTGAAGTTGAAGAGATTTTTTTAATCATTATTCATAATTTCTATAATTGGCCTTTTTGTTTTCTTTCTGAACACTAAATGTTCAGTCAATGACTGCAGTAAAAACATTCAATTTTGAAACTCAATAAGACCATACAACTTGAAAATGTTTTTGATCCTGTAGTAAAATCACATTTTATGGACTTTATGAGTGGAAACTGCTACTATTTTTGTAACCCAGAAAAGCAAACTTGTCCAAGGTGTTGCCAGCTTATTTTGCAGCTTTTTTGAGCTTGCCTGGACAAAACATATCATCTCTCTTCAGCTTCTGGCAGTAGTTGTCAAAAGCTGTGCTACATTTAGGTTTCCTTATCATTCATTTCTGCGGTTTCCTTTCATCTCTGGGTCATCTGTTTCTTTAGTCTGTTCGGTCTTATCCATTTCATAGTCCCCTATGTCCAGTATTTTCCGGATACAAGTGTCCGGGGTGGTCTCCAATGCCAGGCAGAGCTGGAAGAGTTTGGGGCAACTGCAGGACTGCCAAAGGATGTCAGTGGCCCACTGCATGCCAGAACAAGGTGCCTTGCTCAAACTCACCAAAGGACAGCAGCCACCAGGGTAGGTGACAGAGGGTTGTGCAAGCCAAAGGAAGCAAAGCTGGAATCCCGCTCTAGGAATGGAATGGTGCTGGGGAAGGGATGTCTCTGAGCGGGGGCTGCATTCCTATGCAGCCCATACCAGGGCAGGGACACCCCTGAGGGACAGGAGCCTGATACTTGATTGTCTCCTGTAGCTTAATTTTATTTATTGGTGCTTGTAAAGTTTTGAATTCTAGATCACCCCCACAGATATGAGCTCTGAAATGTCTTTTCCATTAACTGCTTTATAAATTGCCTTTTAGCCACAGTTCCCATCTTAGATCACATTCATTTTTAAAAAAAGGTGAGAACAGTGCACTTTACACATGGCAAATGAGCAGTCACATAATCAGATCAGTCCTTGCAGAATGTTGTGAAGGATTTTTTAATACAGGTTTTAACTTTATCATAACTACAGAAAGAAATAAAGTAATATATTTCTGTATCTCCTAATATAAGTCTCGTTCAAACTTTGCCATTTTTACAGTGGTCAAGATGTCTTAGATTTTCCTAAGCCTTCTGCTTAACAATGGAGCATTATTCTTCCCTCACTAATCTGCTGTCAACTCTGCATGAGTAATTGAGTATGCTTACCTGTATGCTTACTGCAGGTAATGAAGGAGAGATTCCAATAAATTCACTTACAACTCAACTGTGACATTTTGGGGTTTCTTCCACTCCCACTCTCCTATGGCCTTTTTTTGGTCAGATCTAGCATCAATTCACACAGTTCTGTTCCTCCTTCATCATTCAGTCTCAAAACTTGCAAACAGCAAGGGAAATGCTTTTCTCCACAGTGGAAGGAACTTCATATTTTGACCGTAATAACTTTTTTTCTCAAGATTTATTTACACTCATATATGTTCTGTGAGTCAGTTCAAAGGAGAGTTGTGTCATTGAGGTGCAAGAGTATGTATGAGGGGGAACAAGCTTACGATTCCTGTTATTGCTGCTGGAGACCCTGTGTCATGTGGATGACACCTTGTTGTATAATTGTTTCTTTTAACTAGTGTTCATGTCTATATGCAAAAGCAAGAGGCAGTGGTTGAAGGGATAACTAAGTACAGAACTTATGGAAACAAACAGTTCTGTTTAGAGATGTTGTAGTTCAAGTGTAATTTGCAAAGAAACATGAAACCTCAAACATCTGGTCTTGTGCTGTGTCATATAACCAGTCTTGAAAGACTTTTCTGTGTTCTGCTTTTGGCTTTATCTAGACTATCAGCTGTTCAGTTGCTCACTTTCAAGTCAGGTACCTGAGGTGGTGTTTTCACTTTCTGGTTTGTCACCTCAAACAGCTGAAGACTCATGTTGTGAAGACACTATTTTTCCAGCAGGAACACTCTGGCAGTCTGGAATTCCCATTTATGCCCAGCTGGCTGCCTTACCAGCTGTAGTTTGAGGGTTACTGCAATTAATTTACACATAAAATAAAGGCTTCACTGTGCACTGCTGGGACAATTTACACCTAACTGGCAGAACAATCACCTTTGTAATTACAATGCCATTCCCACACTGCCGTGTCTGACCTTGTGATAAATCTGAGTCAGACAAATGTACAGGAACCTGTAATTCACAAGCTGTCACCATTCTCAAACTGAAATCAGAATTGAAGCCTTCATTGATTTGAAAGGGAAAATTCTTCATCTTAATGACTCAAACGTAGCTTTTGGTCAGAGAGAAAAGAACAACATGGGGAAAATTGGCCTTCAAAGACATCATTTTCTGTAGAAGAATGTATTATTTTGTTCTCTCCTAAGTATTAGTATTGGTTTAGCTAATGATAGGTTTATAAGTAATTACTTGAGCCTGAATGCAGATGCATATACCTATAAACTACCATTTACATGCTCATATTTAAAACAACCTAACTTGCTTTTCTGTGATTTATGTCTTCTGGATTTGGAAGGAAAAAGTGCTGCATTCATCACCTGGTGTCCTATAATATAGTTAGCCCAGATTCAAATAGAACCTTTTGTGCCCTGTCAGAAAACTTGGAGGCATAAATTGTTCAAGAATCAATTTGACAGTGCTGAAAAATGAGTTAAGTCTAACCAACAAGAACTAGATTTTCCTAGGTTTCAGGCTCTTTGAGAAAAGGGTTCTTTTGATAGCTATTTGAATGGTACACAGCAGAAAGTCTGACCTTTGAGGAGTTTTCTAGATCACTTATAAGACTTTATATGTTATTAAAACCAGTAAAGAAATCATGAAATGGAAATGCATAATTCTATCCTTGGAATCAAAAGTCTGGAAAAGTGCTTGTCTGGATTTCACATGCTGGGAGTCACTGCTTTGCTGTGTTGAATCTGTGTTGAATGAGCTAGTAGCTGACTTCAAAACAAAAGATCTGAATTGATATAAATTATGAATTGAGTGGAAAAGGTACCCAAAAATGTACAAAAAGCCTACAAAGACTTGCATAATAAAATGCATGATAATTTAAAATAACATTAAGTAATCAACATGTTTCTGATGGCAAATTATCCCAATTTATCCAAATTTATCCCAATAAGCTGCTAAAATAAATTTTATTTTTAGAATCATAATGCACGAGGAAGGAGAGTGTTTTTGCTATAAGAACATGATATTCTGAGAATAAGAGAAAAAGTGAGAGTTTCTCTCTAAGAGAAAAACTGTCTGCTTTTAATTTTCAATCTGCTTTTCATTTTAAGTGCCTCATTGTAATTATAAAATAGTATATGGTTTCACAGCAAATTTGACTGCAAGTCAAATTTCACAAATTTAATTTTCTGTCAAAACAATTCAAAGTATTTCCCAGTTCTAATATTACTCTTGGGCTTTGATAATACTATTTCATTATTTAATCTTGTGGATGAATAAATTAACTCAGTATAAAATTTTTAAGTTTTGAAATACGTGCAAGAGAATCCACAGATAACTGAGGTAAGAAGAAATATTATGATGTAAGGAAAGCTTGTGGAAGACAGGTAATCCTAGAACAGAGATATTTGAAATTATAAAGGTCAAACAGATATACTGCGTCATTGAAGAGCAATTTTCTTTGCAGTCCTGGTCACCATGCCTTTAGTTAGGAAGGCAAGAAGTGGCTGTGAAATAATGTGTGTTTTTATCCTGAGCATTTGTTCATTTAACATCTTATTTTAGTAGGTGTAAGATAGGAGTTGTTTAAGAGTTATTTCTTATAACAAGGGCAATGAAAAAAAGTCTGAACAAGAGGGAAACAGGAGTAAGTATGGAATAAAAATTTAAAAATGCAATAATTTACCCAGAATTAGTTTGTGGTGAGACTTAAATTTTCAGGATGCTTCCAGAGACTTTTTTTCATTTTAAATATATGAATTCTGATTATCTCATTCTGACCCAGAATTTAGAAGAGGAAATAATTGGTTCCAGAGGTAAGTTCAGTGTCTTCTTACTGTAAGGACCTCAAGAGCTTCATGTGGTTCATTTATAATGTGAACATATCTATGGAAACATATTAGCCTGTCCTTCATGATTCACAAAGTACATACATGCATATTTTCTGTGTATGACAATGCCAAGAATATGAAGAAATCACATAAAGCAAACAGGAAAAGAGCTTAGCTAGTAGGACTCACGTCAGCTAATAAAAGTATAAGGTTCAAAGAGGTCCTCTCTTACAGTAATGACATTCTTACTGAGGAGTTATTTTGGACATACACCACACTGTTTTTCATTTGCTTTTAACCTGTTTCACCAAATCCAGGTCCTGAAATTTGTGTGTTAAGGGATGGCTATAAGAAATAATTTTGCTGAAAGTGCTGCATGCAGTGCTAAAATGTTACCAAATCAGATCTCTGTTGATTTTAAAAATGCATAATACCTTAGTGGAGTATCGTCTTTTTACTGGTACTCTGGTAACATCTACTGAACACCTAAATAAGGGGCTTGAAACTAACCTTGGTGTATAATGTGTCCATCTGGAATTCAGGCATAATGATAGATTATATATTACAATGTATAACATATGTCACAGTAATGTGCATTTTGTTTGGGGAAGAATACCTCTTGCATGGCAACATAGATGTGTGTACTGTGTATACGTTCATGTAGTTCATCTTTACACTGTAGGAGCATACAACTTTCATGTCCTCATTAATTTTTCTTCTTTCATTCTCATCAGTTTCCTTCTCTGAGACCTATCCCTCAATATGATATATTTGATATTATGTTGTGTTGGGTTTTTTTTTCCTGCAGATTCTTTCTCCTGAGCACCTGTTTATTTTACTAGGCAATTTTTCTTTGAAGTCATCACTATGATTTTTCTTCTTCCTTCACCTCTTCTCTCTCTGCTCCCTTCTTTCTAGTGCATAGCCTTCCATGCATATTGATTGGTGTCACACTGCTTTACTTCATGCTATCTGAATGAGGTGGAAATCACAGAAGTGCTAGTTTGTACTGCTCTTAATTTCATAAAACTGCCTTTTTAAAAAAACCAAACAAATGACACAACAACTTATAATGGAGTTCTAGAGTGAAGCGCTTAAACATTATAGAAAACTTATTGTTCCACTGTCACATAAATCAGTGCTCACCAGTAGTGGTCATCTCTAGTATCTATTATTTGCAAACCTGAGCACTGTATAGAAGTCTTAGAGTTCTGAATCCTCTGTAGAAAATTATAGGGATATTTGTATTAACTTCTAAAAGATGGGCGTTTTCTCTTACTCCCCGAGTCATGGGGATTTTTATTAATTATTTAATTATTTCTTCAGAATTTTATTTTCCTCTTGCATCCTATTGCTATACTGGTTTATACTGACTGTCATGACATTTTTCCATACTCTACAGTAAGGATGAAAATTGTATTTCCTAGTCTCAAATTTTCAGCTTAAATGAAGTTGTGAGCATGTGCCAGCCAACAGCTACTTATCTATATCTATCAACTTATCTGTCTGGGGTCCTAGTCAACAATTGCCTTGTTGTAGTGGGAATTTTACTGCTGCATTTGTTTTGACCTCAAGCAGTAACTTGAATGTACCTTATCTATCCTGACAGAGTATTCAAAGTATTCCAAACGGAGCAAAGAGCTCATAGACTTCAGTAATGTAGCTACCAATTATCCATTGGGTGTACAAACACATATTCCACAGTGAAGAGAGGTTTGTATCCTATGTCATTTCTTCCAAGTATTTTTGATCTAAATAAAGCCAGTCAGTAATGGCTTTCTGGTCAACTTGTGCCACTAAAGGCAAGAACTTTTATTGAAACTTAATAAGCTGCTTCTGACTACACCTTGAATCTGAGGAGAAAGGAATATAAATTCTCCCATGAAAATTGTGAGGGAACAGTTGGACCCATGGTGTGCTCCCAGTGAGTTGTACAGAGTTTCAGTGTGATGGTGCTCAGACACACAGTTGTGACTATATAGATAAACATATAGACTAACATTCTAAGGGTCTGCACCTGGGTGGGGGCAATCCAAAACAAAAAGGCTGAGGGATGAAGGGACTGGGAGCAGACCTGGGGGCAAGGACTTAGGGTAACTGGTAGATGAAAAGCTGGACATGAGCTGGCAATGTGCGCTCACAGCCTTGAAAGCCAGTTGTATCCTGGGCTGCATCCAAAGCAGCGTGGGCAGCAGGGTGAGGGAAGGGATTCTGCCCCTCTGCCCTGCTCCTCTGAGACCCCACCTGCAGTGCTGCATCCAGCTCCAGGGCTCTCAGTGTAAGAAGGGCATTGACCTGCTGGAGTGAGTCCAAATGATGTCCATGAAGATGCTCAGATTCTATGGGGACAGGCTGAGAAATTTGTGGCTGGAGAAGAGAAGGCTCTGAGGTCACCTGATTGTGGCCTTTCAGTGCTTAAAAGGAGCTTATAAAAAAGATGGAGGGAAACGTTTTGCTAAGGCCTGGAGTGACAGGACAAGGGGCACCACTTTTAAGCTCTTGTGTTGACCCTATAACTGACAGTTTCCAGAGGACGGGATGGTTTCTGCACAAGGTTTGTACATCACCAGATGCATTAGAGAGCAGGATTGTCTTTCTGATATTTGAGGCCTTGCAGCTTCGTTATCTTTGTTTTATCTCACATAAGTACAAACTTGAATAGTTGCAGTAGAAGAATTCTGTTTAGAGTGCTGCAGGTGGAGTTTTGAGGAGATGACCTACACACCATCGAATATACATTTTGAGCACACCTTACGTGGAGAAGTATTCCCCTGAGAAGTACTAAAATGACCTCTTTAGGACTGCACAATTTTTTCCCTTACTTTATACAGCTAGAAAAGTAGAAAGGACAAATTGATCACTCTTAAGTGTTAATTATGAACATCTTAATTGAATCTCCATTAATTTGTCTCTGTCCTCACCATCTAATTCTCACCGTTAGAATCTCCTGGCATATGTAAAATATGCACAGCAAAAAATTTTTCTGCAGACATTTGTGGCTATATCAGAAGGTAACTCTGCCATAAAGGTTGCATTAAGCTTTTCAATTAAAACAGACATAAATTTCTCTGTTTCACACTTTAATGATCAAATGTAATCATCAAAGGTTCTAATAGCCATTAAATTTTTCTAGAACATTTATAAGCTAAAACAGACTGTTCCATTAGTAGCAGAACTAACGAAACTTGCTTTCCTATTGTCATAAGTCTTTGCACACCAGCCCACACTTGTATATTTTGTCGTGCAACCACCACAGCAGCGGTGTAGCTTGTCTGGAGCTGTGCACCTGTTTAACGGATGAAAAGTTTGGGGGTTTTTTTTACCCGTATGTTGGCTCCTGCCTCTGGGAAAAGATTTGGACTGAACTCTTTCTGATTTTTCCATTACTTAAAGGATAAATAGTGTCTTTCTTCTTAGAAGTAAATGTCTAATAGGGGGGAGTGGGAAATTAGTGCCTTAATATCCTCAAAAACTTGCCCACTTTCAAATGTGAATGAAATAAATCTATTGAGGGAACAGTGAAAGCACAATCACTTTATTTTTACGTTTCAGAAAACTCATTAAATTTGATATGCTCTATAAAAAATTGATATGGAACCTGGTTTTGAAATGCAACTTTAAGTGCATCTCTTTACTTTAAATATGGGCTAAGGATTCCTAAGGTAAAATTCTATGTCTGTGAAACTTGTTATAAGTTTTCTGTTCTTTATCAAGTAGAGAGAATTAGATGCCTTAGGAGGACTTCCAATTCAGCTGGTTTTAATGTTGCTGAACATTTGCTTTGAGATGGAATTAACTCTTGGTCACTTCTGAACAACCTTCAAAAGGTTGTCTGTGTTGAATGGTTCAGATACTGATATTTAGTCAAACAAATCTGTCCACTGCCATTTATCATCTGCTGTTTGCTTCTTAAAATTAAAAAAAAAAATTAAAAAAAAAATTCCCACTCAGCCTCACCTCTGTAGGCTTGACCCAGAAAGATTTGTCTAACAAATCTGTACCAATTAAGGTCAAAGCCAAGTTCTGAATTTGGGAGTCATAGTTGGGGCACTGTTTGAGAATGGATCTGTGAATGAGACTTTGGGCCGGTTCAAGTTGATGGGACTTTACCATAGACATTTTCATAGCAAGGAATTCATGTGGAACAGGTAGTGCTTCTGTGAGGTCTTTGTGTTAGGGTTGCATGATGCTTGGCAATGATTCTTAGTTCAGGTTGGTGGAGTAGCGTTGATGGTTAGTCCTTTTACTAGTTTTTAGGTAGAAATTTATTGATTATTTTATCATACATGGTATAATCATGTTTCTTCTCTAATTGTCTAATTCAGTTTTCTTTTTTGTGCTTTCAAAACACTCTGAAAGGTGAGAAGAGTTTACAGCATCTGTTGTCTCTTTTTATCTTTTGCTTAGAGAGACCACACTGAACTATTAATATTTAAGGAAATGTGTCATTGTGAAATTTCCACTTTACTCTTTAAGTCTGTGTTTTTACAAAGCCAAATTAAGTGATAGAGCTGGTTCTAAAAAAACAATCAAGCCCCTCAAGAAAAAAACAACCCTCTCCAAAACAACCCCATAAAATTCTGTTTTTTGTTACTTTGACAAACTAGAGCTCTCTTTGACCTTTAGGAGTTATTTTAATTCACAGTTCAGTTCTAATTTTTTTATTTGAGAAGACAGGATTTTAAATTAAGCAGGTTCTAAAATTACAGTGGTATTTCAATTTTTATAAGGATTATTCTTAATTTGCAGCAATAACATTTTTTGCAGATAAAAAAGATACTAACACTCTGCCCTTCCGCTAATGAGCTTTGTCTCCTGGAATATTAACTCGAGGGCTTCTCTTTAGCTTTTTTGTGTAGTCGTGTGTGTTTCCTGTCCCCTGTTTTGTCATGTCCCACTTTTCCCCAACATCCTCTGATGGATTTAATCATAACTGAACAGAAGCTTTTTCCAGTTGCTTGCAGAAATCACAAGTGAGAGGGGTTGTGGTCTCAATGGCGGGGTAGGAGGGAATCTACTGCACCTGGTGCCTGGCAGCACACCTGGTGTGAAGCCAGAGTGGTGTGGATGCTGTTGAAACTGGTTTCCCCAAGAAATGCATTTCTGTCTGAATCAGAGACTCTTCTAATTCAAATAAGTTTGTGCTGCAGTAGTTACTGAAAATCAACAGTGACTGCATGTGAAGTAAACTGATAAGAAAATCAAAGATTCAAAAGCCAGAAAGATGAAAGAATTAGTTTTTCTGAAGCCTCTGCACTGTGAAATACAAGTGCTGGAACAGCTGGCTGAAACTTCTTGCAATTAGCTTCCAACAATTTGTAGATACACAGTGTTACATATGCAGTTGCTATTTTCTCTGTGAGTTTTTGTTACTTGAAACAATACAGCAATTAATAGTGATAATGCTGGGGAGGGAGTGGGGAAAGGGCTTTTGTTTTTGTTTAACAAAAAATTTCCTTTATTACTTTAGCAGGTGTATGAGCCATTTTGTCACAAAGTTTCCTTTGAAAAGGAATCAGCATATTCTGATGCTTTGCAGAAAGCAACTATGATTTGGAAGATAAAGCTGTTACAAACAAAAGACCTTCATTTACATTCAGGCATCATTGCTTATACAAGTATGTGAGAGAAATCCTCTTTTTTATATGAATTTCAAAACTGAGGGAAGAAAAGCAATCTTACCCATGGATTTAAAATATGCTCGTCAGTGTTGAAGAAGGAAGTAATTTAAAATGATGATGAAGTTTTAAATTCTCTTAAACATCATTTGCTGATGTAATCTCTGATGACAGTGCTCAGATAGGAAGCTGAGATTTTGAAACTTCGAGATGAATGGGACATGAAACTTTGGGCTTCTAACAAATTCTTGTCAGAAATAGATACAACTGAGATTGGAAATTTAGATCTTGAGACTGAAGTTCTTGAGCAGATGAGATTCCAGACTCTGGAAGGAGAGAGATAGGAAGAGATTTTGACTTGGGTATGACTCTCAGACAAAAATATACACCGTGATTTTGAGATTTAGGACTGTCTGTGGTTAAAGAATAGGAACTATATTTTCTTTCAGCACTTGCTAGAAGGCAAGGATTTTGAAGTTAGGTAATGACTGTTTTTCCTTTTGGTGTGGTGGTGGTGTTCTGATGTGGTAGTGAGTTTTAATAGCTTGTTTTTTCTCTTTAAGAGGGAAGGAAGGAGCTACAACAAAGCTGGTATCTATGATACCACTCCAGTTGTTGGCTCACCAATTTCAAGTGTTTATTTTGAAATAAAATTCTCCTATGCTCATTGTCTTTCAGTGTTAGAAACTAATAGCAGTGCAAGAAAACACAAAGAGTATCCCTGTTGTATTTTGCATTCAGCATTGTTAATATTGTCAGCAAGGTTTGCATTTTATTAGACTTCCACTTAAGAACACACTGTGAATTTCTGAGCAGATTGGAAAAGGTACATATATCCTTTTACCTTCCAGATGGATCAAAGTCTCACTTTCATCTGGTTTTCCCCATTAGTTGTAGACTTTTAAAACACTGTTATTTAGTGGTTTTTTCTCACTGCTCTCTTGAAATGGAAGGTTAAAAAATACAGCAATGACTGGGAAAATACCACATTTTTATAGTTTCAACTCTCTTGCTTGTTTCCTTATTCCTGTGGTTTTCATTTTGAATTAGTTGCTGCCACCTTACATTGGCCTAACTCAAGCATCTTTTTAACCCTCTTTCATTTCTGTGCATATATTCAATGTCTTGATGATAATTCTATGCCAAATTTCAAACTGAAGTCTTATATTTCAGCTTTTCCTTGAAGTCAATGTGTGGTAATTACCTTCGACGTAATTGTTATCAGGTTATGTGTAAGGATAGCTGCAGTACTATCCAGACAATATTAACAGGTAGATGGAACATTTTAACTTTTTTACATAAACCTAATTAATTTAACTTATGCAGAAAAATCTGTGTTTAATAAACCTAATTAATTTGACTTATGCAGAAAAATCTGTGTTTAATAAACCTAATTAATTTGACTTATGCAGAAAAATCTGTGTTTATAATGCTAACTTTTAATTCTCCATTTCCTCCTTCTATTTGTGAGAAGTATAAGGTATCTCATAACAAATCTCTGGGACATCTAAAAATCTAGTTAAGGGAATAAACTAGTGAAAGTACTGGCTTTAAAATGTGTAAGCACTGATATTCAGCCTCAATATTAGTATTCCTTTGTAATTCTTAATACATTTTTACTGAAGTCATGAAAAAAGTACTTATCTCTTTAGATGTAATGTAATATTTGTGAGCTCCCATAACTATTAACTAATAAAAAAATACTTGACTTGTTAATGCAACACTACATACGTACATGTACAAACATAAATGTACGTTTATAAAGATGTGAGTTCAAATTCTACTGTGATTGTCTTAATTTAAAATAAATAAATAATTATTTTTTCACGTATTTTACAACCACTTTGTAAGTGTAAAATACTTTCATGTAAAGGATGTCTACATCTTAAGCATGGCAATAATTTATCATGCTAGAGAATCAGCTCTTCATATTTTATTTTTTGATTGAAAAATTTACTTAGCCACAACAAGTTTTAATAATGTTTCTCCCTTTGAAAAAGACAGAATGGGGAATTCTGTGTAGTGGTCTCTTCTTTGGACAGAATGGATCTGTTCTTTTATGTTTCTTGGTTTGGGGTTCTCTAAGTGGAAAACTTACTGCTGGCTCCATAGGTGAAAATTGATATTATCCCTCTGTTTTAAAGTTCAATTTAAAAGTTCTTGTGCTGTACTTGAATGTGTACTCTTTATTTATAGTATGAAAACAAGACAAAAAATCTAAACAATTTTAAATTTCTGCATGTTGCAATTAAGGGAATATATTTCCTTCAACTGAGAGCCAAAATTTCTCTTGTGGTACCTAACATAGTACATATAAAGAAATTTCAGTTTTCCATCCAACATTTAAAAAAATCCATTTTACAGTTAAAACACATATATATTTTTTTGTGATTTTATTTCTTTACAGTACTGCTGAGTATCATCCCCAAATGTATAATTCTTTTGAGCCTCTGTACAATAATTCACATGCCTCTATATATTCTCGGCCTGTGTTCAAATGGATTAATACTTGCATCCTTGAAGAAATTTGATGCCTGCAGCCAACTTTTCTCTGTTCCAGAAACTCTTAACAGAATACCAAATATGTGTAAAGCTTTTAATCTCAAAAAATATTAACAGAAAGATTTCAGTCTGTGCTTGAAGACTGAACTTTTGAAAGGCTCCTCCAGAATTCCTTAGTATGATCTCACAAAACACAATGTAATTGACTAAAATATCTGATGATTTCTACCTAATTACTGTATGTAGTTCTACATAGACTCAAGGAAAAAGCATAGGAGTATCTTGAATGAAAAGCCACTGTAAGATGCTGGTGATGCAAACCAGCCTCACCTGGGTTTACATGTTTGAACCAGGCCTAATATAAGTTCCCATTCAAAAACTGACAATCACAACTTATACACTTGGTAAATTCTTATTACCAAGCAGGGATTTTTTTGTGATCTCAAATCTATGTCTAAGTGATTGGGATATTTCTTTAATATGTAATTTTCCACTAAGAGATTCTCTCTTCTCTGTATTTTGTCATCTCTATATCTGCAGTACACATAGCAAACACCTTTATCTTAACATTTAAGGTGAAATCCTCTTAGGAAACAACAAATTTTAGTAGTTTCTCTCTCCAGTCAAGTGTTAAAAAAAGCCACCAAGCCTCATCCCCAAAAAACGAAACAAAAAACCCCAAACAAAACAAACTCCCCCCAAAACAGAAAAGCAAGCCACAAAAACAAATAAGAAGACCCAAAACAAAGACCTAAAACCATTCCACTTACAGAAAGTGTCAGAGAATTACCCATCAGTACCTCCGCTTACATAAATATGTAACAATTAAAGTATGTAATGATAGCTATTTATAATATTGCAATATTTTTCCAAACATATTTAGCTTGTTGAACTGCTTACTGGGTAGCCATGTAGTAGAACATTTTGGTTAAATTCAGGAATTATTGTAAGTTGCATTAGTTACTAGTAAAATAGAGTAATCAAGACTTTGCTTTTATGTCACATCTGAAAAAAAACCCACACCACTGCTGAGCACATTTAACAGTAAACAACTGTGTCTGAAGCATGCAATAAATTTCCTGGCATGTTCATTCTGTTTTTATTGAATCTTTATTCATCTTATTGCCTTTGCATTGTTCTACCTAATGCACTTTTTTCATTGAATGCTGCTTAACGCTGGGTATGGAAACTCAACAAAATGTATGAGAGAGAATATGGGAATGTACCTAACAGATACCACCTAACATAGTGTATTTGGACATTTATAAACAAATATTAGTAAATATGACTTGTGTATATTCTATTTGTTAATATTAATGATTTTTAACATGTTGTAGAGAGTACTTTAAAAAGAGTTAGTGTGCTCTGAGAGTTGTGACTACCGTGCTGTTGAGGAACATTTCTGAAATGCATGCGTGGTCTGAATTTTAAAATAGCCATAACTTAAAATGATGAAGTGGACTTGGTATGCATATCCCTTTACTTAGAGTCTCTACAGAAGAAAAACATGGTTACACTAGTCTATTTGTTGAGACAACCAGAAATCATCTCTGTGGAGATACAGCTTATTAGCTAAGCAGATAAATATTTTCCACAGCTATTCTGGGTTTTTTCTTGTTCTTAGTATTGACAAATGGAGTTTTGAAACACATTGCACCCCCAGTTATTTTTATGAATGTTGCATGAATGAGTGATCTCCAGACTCCTCTTAGGTAGGATGCTTAGTTGTGTAAGAAAGACAGCTTTATTTATAACTATACCTGTAGAACATTGAAAATACTTCCTTGTCTCAGGAAGAACCAAGTGGCAGAGCTGATACTACAGGGCAGAGTGTTTCCCTCTCTCCTCTTCTCTTTTCAGCGTCCCCACACTGTTACGAGTGGGTTTGGATAACTGCTGCAATCTTCACTCTTGTCAAATATTTCTCTTAATGTAAACTTAATTTTGTTCAGACTGGAAGTGTATGTTTGCTCTTTGAAGACATGGAAACTAAATCACTTTTTAATGTGAGCACTAAAACTCTAAAGTCTGTCAAGTGAGCTGTGTTACTTTGTCTTGAAAGCTGCTGTCACACGTCCATGAAGGTCAAGAGCTGTGTCTCCACTTCTATCAAACAGATTATGTTCACCAGGTGCTGCAGTTAAGTAAAGTTCAGAAGTGTGAGTGACAGGCACATGGGACAGACAGGATTTGGAGTACTGTACAGGCAAAAGCAATTTTGCATGACCTTTTGAATCTGTGTGTGGAAGCATACAGCTTCATTATAAACCAGGCAAGGGCTGTTCAGAAGACAGCGCTGGTAGGTCTGAGATCAGATCATCAGACAAATCTGAAGCCCTCCAGCAGATTGGAGCGTCTATTATTTTTTTCTCCTTTCCCAAGTGTTTTAGTAGCAAGGACTAAACTCATATAAAAGTAAAAATATCTATGTGTTCAGAAAATAGTTTCAGAAATTTTAATAAACTGTCAAATATCTTGTAGAAAACTCTGTGTTTGCTATTATGATAGATAAAGCTTTCAGGGAAGCTGAGTATTTATAAAATTTATTTTGAGAAATGCAAACTTTTGCCAGTTTATCTTAGTAGTTGGGGTAGATTGAAACGACTTTTAAAATAACATACCAGAAAATAGTAACATTTATTGAATTTTACAGACTGGTATAATCTGAATCTAAACTACTGAATAGGAAAACCTTTATTCTCCAAAGTCTAATGTGCATGAACTTAAGCAAGTACAGTGTTTGGTGCAAAACTCTATTGTTCCTCAAGGACTTTCACACTGGCTTTTTCTCTGCTCTTTTCTAAACATCAGTGGTTCACTGTTAACAATGAAAGATTAGTTAGACTTTCAGGAAGGGTAACTGAATATGGTTGATATTTTTAGATATACAGAAAAAGGCTCAAAAATGGACCCTGAAGGTAAGCCTTAAACCTACTTTTGTAGAGGTATGAAGTTAGAACTTGAAATAGAAATGGTAATGAGATTCGTGGTGTGTAGCATCAGATGACAGGATCCTGTCTGTTCATTTGTGTTTCACAGGTCAGTGATAGACAGAAATGCATTAAACTCTGTAATCAGTATTTGATAGGCTTGTCTGATCAAGAAGGCATAAAATATTGATGTGAAGATGTTTAGAGATCTACATCTGTTGGTTTAGTGGCATTTAGTTAGCTAATTCCAAGTACTATCCATTTCTGATTTAAAAGATGCTTACTTTTAAATTGGAATACTTTGGTATGTACTTCCAGATTACATCAACACTGAATACTCAAAGCACTGAGGAAGTACAGGATGATCTCTCTAAAATTTATCCTTAGAAAAGAGAGAATTGGACATTTGGATGTAGGTGGGAAATTCTGAGAGCAAGGTCTGCATGGGTGTATCGTATCTTTGTAGAGCATCAAAACTTGATCCAAAATTCTGTCCCTGAACCCATGTGCAAGTACATAATCATGTTGTTTTCTGAATACATTTAGAAATGTTTTCATGCAGTCTTTAGAAGAGACCACATTGGAAATCCTTTTTCTTTAAATGTAGATACAACTTGTTTGTGTGGACTAAGAAATATTTTTCCTGTAGTTAGATTATTGCATGTCCTAATATTTTACCCCATGCTAAAAGTGGGGCACATTCTCAGTTAGATCAAAGGCAGACTTACCCACATCACTGGAACCATCTGATCTCCCAAACAGCTAGCCGTTCTATTTGAAAATGTGGCTGAGTGTCTAACCTGAAGATATTGCTTCTTTTTCATCTTTTGAGACTTCCATTTTTATCAGATTATGGGTTTTGCCTATCATGCTTTTTAACCAATTCAGAACCTTTGGAGAAAAACAAACACCAAAATGATACCGTTTATAAAAAAAAAATTTTTTTGGTTCAGATTGATTTTCCAGAGTGACTTACTGTCCTTTACTTTTCACTATGATAACACTGAGGAGTGGGGACAAATGATTTAATTTTATCGAACATATCTGTATGACATAGTGCTATTTGAAAGGGAGGCACAAGAGCTCAACAAGGGGAGAAAAGAAACGTAGTAATGAAAATGGCTGTTGAAGCCAGGCTTCATTAAAAGTTCTGAGCAGAAAAGGTCTTTTGCTTTTATTGATGCTGCGAAAGTCAGGTGAGAGAGGACTGAACCGTAACGTGAATCAAAAAAGGAAATGAGTGTGACCTGATATTTGAAAGTGTGCAACTGGTGTTAGCATTTTTTTCCAGCACGTGCGTAGCAAGTGCTATTGTCAGAAAATTCTTACTAGCATTTAATTATTTAGAGATTTGACAAATTATCTGCATCAATACTGTGAGATCACTACTATAATCTACAAATTACTAAAAACAAGGTACTGACTATTGCTCAGGTGCATTACATTTCTTGATTCATTCTAATTTAGTGACAGATTTTTGAGTCTAAGATGTTAGACAACGATCTCTCCTGCTTTCATTATAAAGAAACGGAATGCAGCTATAACACTGCCTTTTGCATAGCATAGGTTAAGAAGTTTCATGGTTTTGAGGGTTCCGTAAATCATTTAAGCCAAGGCACTGGTGAGCTAGTGTCCTTACATGACGGTTTTAAAGTGATTGCCTTTTGCTAGCTGTAATTACACTGGGAACTAAAGAATAAATAAACTTGTTTAAAGAATGCTTACTGTTATCTTTTAGCATAGAGAATACTAATTCACCATTGAAAAAAAGATTAAAAAGTACAGTGATTTGTCATCATCTTGGGGTTTGCAGTCAAGTCTTGTGACAAGAGAAAGGGATTTGGGGACACTTCTAGAAGAGATGTAAAAGCACTAGGTCATAAAGCAATCAACCATGAGTCTTACTGGCCACTGTAAAATAGGATGAGAATAATCTGTTATTTTCACATGCAACATCAGGAGTTATTAATAATGAAATGGTGCCTTATCCCCCCCAGGATGCATCAGTGAAAGAAAATATCTGGAAAAGAGGCCTGAGAGACCTTACTAGCTGAAGGTCTAAGAGCAATGCTTTTCTAAGGAATCCTGTTTATTCGGAAGCTGAGAGATTTCAGACACAGGAGGAATATATGCCCTTGCACCAGTTTCCCTGCCCAACTACTGCTTTGCTGAGAGGTTACAGAGGAGCCCTTGTCAGCATTTTGTCTAGACTTCTTGACCCAGCTCTGCTTCTTGACAGAGGCTTAGAGCTGAGAAGGTCTCTATTCTCAAGTTCTGTAGTTCTTACCTGAGAAGTTCTGTACCTCTTCAGGAGGTGGTTTAATGTTTTATATTATTCTTCCAAATAAGACAGGCAAAAACTTCATCTCCAGTTTTGATGATTATAGTTTTCAAAGTTTCAGTCAAAGGCAGCAAGCAGGGTACTTTTAGAACCATTATGGAAATTTTAAAATTTTGCTGCTACATTTCCCATCCTTGAACCTTTACTGACAAAGAGATTTGGTCTTTAATCCACCTTCACCAAAAAAGCCAGTTATGTGTAAGAGATGTGTCATGTTACTCAGATAACCAATTGCTCAGAACAGGGCAGTTGGCCTGCAGAAATTTTTTTCTGGGTTTTTTGTTTTTGTTTTTCCTGCTGAAATTTTCTAGTTTTCCTCTAGCTAGCTTAGTTTATATCAAATTAAATGGAGCGCCAATTCTTCTTTCTGTCTCTACTTTGTTTCTCTCAGTGTTCATCAGTTTAATCAGATGTTCTAAGAAACTACTTCTGCTTCTTTTTCAGGTTTCCTGAGCCACTTGAAAATTAATTAGGCAGTGCAATTTCTCCTTGTGTATCTCAACACCCAATTCCTATTTTGATGTTTTACACAGGCTGTGTAATATCTTTGAAGAAAAGCATAGAATAATTTTAGACATAGCAGGACAGGTTCTCTAAAAAAGGAAATAACGCTTATGGGCACCTTGCTTGTCTTTTTCTCCTAGAAGGCATTTTTTTTTTGTAGCCCTAAGATGTGATTGATGTTGGACAGCTGAAAAACCTTAAATCATCTGCCTCATTTAAATGCCATACTCTGGAATTACTGACAACATCCAAAACAGAGAGCTTTTTTTACCTGAAAGCTAAGGCATAATATTTTATTTGTTAGCCCAGTAAAAGGTATTGCATTATCTATCCCTACCTAGACACTGACATTCATAGTGCTTGGCTCTTATAACAGGACACATAAAATGCTCTTGATAAATTACTTATGAAAAGGCCGGGTAGACAACAGGCATGGTGACAGTAGCATATCTCTCCTCCCTGCCTCATTCCAACAGGAGGAACGTGTGTTTAGTTTTTCCACTATGGGATATTTCAGAATGATTACTGTAATTGGATCTGGTTGCAGACACATTTGTGGCTTTGCAGATGTTGTAAAATAGCATTTAATGTTTTCTGTCTCGAGTCTCTTGCAGAGGCCCCCGCCTCTTCCTATCCAGAGGAATACCAACTGAGGTAGTAGCTTTTATATTTGTTAAGGAGTTAGCCCTCAAAGTGCACATCAAAACAGCTGTCTTTTTATGCACAAATTGGCTTCCCACAGAATGTCAAGACAAAGCTGGCAATTCAGCACTGTCCAGAAACCCACTTTGGGTTTTCAAAGTCATTTCTTGTTCCAAAAGTTCACTCAAGTGAAACAGAGGTTTCTACAGGAGACTAGAGGAGGAAGGCAGAGCTCACTGGCTGCTGGGCCAGCGCAGTGCAGGAACATTCTGAACTGGTCATGAGCAGGGCTTAAAGTTCAGCACCACTCGCTAATGAAAAACCAAATCTAGGCCCTGTTAAAATAAAACATTCTGGAGTCATTCCTCTGCAAAGTGGGTGAAAGATTGTACACTGTTTATGCAGCCAATGATCTATAAATCCAGGGACTGTGAAAAATGTTACTAGCTGTGTTTTTACAGGTCCATGGAAGAGATTTCAGTATAGGCTATGCAGATCTGAACTGATTTATGGAATACTCTATCCTCATCCCTGAACATTTACACCCTAACCAACAAAATCTGAGGGCATAGAATGATACAAAAGAAAATTTATTACCTGCTGAGAAACCATGCATTTCAATAGGTTACAAGGAATAGAATCATTTAGGTTGGAAAAGACCTTTAAGATCATTGAGTCCAGCTGTTAACCCAGCACTCCTAGGCACTATTAAGCCCTGTTCCCTAGATCAGGACACACCCATGTGCATCACACTAGAGCTCTCCACTGCAGCAACTAAGAACAGATCTCATAGGGAAAATAAAACCTTCTTAAATCTTTCAGGTTTTTAAGGTTAGGTATGGATGACGTACTTGCTTTTCAGAAGTTAATAGTATTCTAGGTGAAATACCGATGACCTCTTTTGTGGGATTTTTTGGTTTTGCTTGGTTGGTTTTTTCCTGAAGATGTTTTGGGGGTTTTTTTTGCCCTCTACATATTTTAGTTAAACAAGTGAAAATGGTGTAGAACTTTAACACTGTTCTTGTGCCCATAGAGATTGGCTGAACAGGTATGTTTTGGGCCTTGGGTTGGAAAGGCAAAAATTCTTTTAGTACACAAGTGTTCATCTAAGTGACATGATGCAGTCTTTTAAAAAGGCAGATGCTGTAAAAACGTCCTATGCTCTGAAGTTCAGGAGTATTGAGTTTAAGTTAGAAGTTTTTGTAAGGGGTCTTAAGATTGAAAGAAATGGGAATTAATGAAAGTACTACTCAGAAAACATGGCAGAGTGAATTCATATAATAATGATGTGAAATAGTCTGATTGGGTTCTTCAGAAACCTTGATGTGCTTTCAAAGAATCCCTGATCTAATTCAGTTTTGTGGTTTGGAAAATCATGACCCTTAAAAGGGGTATCTGTAATTGATGGGGGATACCATTTGAGTACAAAAGAAAGAGTGTATTTAGATTTTTATTTTCCTTTTATCTTCTCTTTCTGGTCTTTCAGGCCTTTCCCAATAACTGTGCAGGGATGCAGAATGAATCAGAACACAGTCATTTTAATTTCATTTGAATGCAGGTAGTATGTTTTGTACTAGAGCCTTGGATTTACCTCTTACAGTGGAATTTAACTTCAGAAGTACTATGCAGAGAGACCAAGCCTGTAGTAAGTAAATATTAGAGAATACTCGTCTGCTCATGTTTTATTTCTTCAATCCAACCAGCTGTCCACCTGTTTTCCACCTCTTGCAAGTGGGGGGAGAGTTCTGCTGATCTCTTTTAGAGAGAAGTAAAATATTAGCCATTACGCCTCTTTCCTTGGTGCAAGAATGCTCTAGGGAGAATTTCAATAAGATTTTTAATGGACCAAAATCTTTAGGAGGAATGTTTCTTATAGCAGGTTTTGTCAGAAGAAAAGCCTTTTAATGGCACTACATAAAATGCCTCTTTCTAATAAGCTGCTGGGAAATGTTTATTGTTTTTTATGAAAACAAATATATACTGTCGTCTGCCACGTTAGATAACAAGTATGTTCTTTTTTCTATTCCTCACAGCTTTCAAATATCTCTTTTTTTTTTCCTTTAATTTTCTGGAAATTTTATTATCTGAAAGGCCTTTGCATTACTTTAGTCTCATAACTCTCTTATAAGGCACAAGAGTATTAGCCTTTTGCCATGGGCAGGAGTGGGCTAGAATGTAGTTATTAAATTTAAGTAACTTCTATCAGGTCATACATGGAGTCACTGCATAGTCACCATGATTCAGGATTGCTGAACATATTCTTTTTTCATCTATTGGTCACATAGAGACCATAATGCTCCCAGGGATTATGGAGATAGATATATCAGCAGGAAATTTTGTCATCTTATGAGCAGTAGATGAAATTTTGAAAAATATGTATCAAGTCAGGCATTTTGCTTCACTAAATAAATAAATTTTAAAAAACCCAACCAAAGAGCTTACTCCTGTAAGATGCGTCTGGAGATGAGAATGAGTCATGGGAGGTTATCAATCCACTGTGAACTATTGGCTCCCTCCTGTGCTAGAACAGACAGGGTCTGTGGGTGTAAAAGCAGGAATCTATCAATGAAGAAGTGTCCACAATGGAGCACACCATTAAATGGTTTAAAAAGAAAATCAGAAAATTTTAGCTCCTGAAGAAAGAAGAAATTAAAAAAAAAAAAACAACAACTCAGCAACAAGGAAAAAAACCCCTCAAGACTACACTTTAGTGAGAGATCTAAGAAACCTAGTCAACTTAGCATTTATTTTAATTTAAAGCAACTTAAAAGGTAAATCAATTGTAATTCAGAGGTACCTAGCAATTGGGATTTCTGAAAGTGAGTAGCTTATTAAAGTAGCAGAAAAACGCAAACTACTAAAAAAGGCAGAGTTCAAGCGGATGTGTTTCCATAGCAAGGAATATACTGCTGATTTTCACTTCTCTTAAGGCAGGCAATTAAATATGGCCATCAAACAGCATGGCAACCCTTTAATGCTTGAGCGTTATGTTAAGATTTATAGATCAAATAGAGAGAAGTGTGGATAGTTGGGTGAGGTGTGTGGCCTGCGTTGTGGTCAAGTATATGATCATAAATCACTTGTTTCGCCTGAAGATTTGTGACTTTCCATAAAAGCCATTTTCTTATTGGGCTTTAATCCATAGTGACAAATGTCCCTTGATCTTCATTTTACCTACAGCTAGGTTTGTTCAGAGAATTTGTGCTGTCCTCTCAGGAATGCCTGAACACTTACATTCTAATTCCCTTAAAATCATCCATCCATCTCATTAGCATTTTTGAAGGTAAGAGTGTATTCTGTGTGTTGCTAGATAGATTTGGGATGGATTTGGGATCAAGTGGAATGGCTCTTTGACTGTGCAGTCATTTGGTTTTTGGGGCAGAGACAAGGAAAGGCCCCCACGGAGCAGCAAAGAGACAAGCAAACAGTTGCCTGGATGTCCAGAACCCAGTGTGTTTTCCCTGAGTAAATGCTTGCTGTCAAGGTGTTCAATGTCTTTCTACTGCTTGGACCTTGGGTGGCAGGAAGCAGATCTTTTCTTACTATGCATGTTTATTTTTGCTGGCAAATGCATCATAATCCATCTCTTTGCTGTCAACAAGGAATAGAATGGGAGCGTTGTGGATGGTGGGACTGTGTAACCACTGCGCAGAGCAGTGACTGACAAGCAATGCTGACACAGGAGATTCGTTCTCCTATGCCACATTTTGTCCATAGGGACGATACAGGCACACGTCTGTTAGTGACTAAACAGGACAAAACCATATTCTTTGATTGATGTATTTATTACTCAACAATGTAAAATGTGATTGCAGGCAAAGTTTTCTGTGGAAGCGGGTTTGTTTTATACTCCGTATCTAGGGTTTCATATTAGCAAGGACATTACCACATTTTAGTACACAGTTCAGAGGTGTCTGTCCATCAACGGAGTCAGTGCAGGCCTGGTAGGTCACAGATTTAGTGGCAGTTAAAAGGCATGGTCTCTCTCATCATTTAATTTAGCTTCCAAATGATAAGATTTAGCTAGTTCTCCTTTCACTCCAAGGTGAAAATCTTTTAACTGCACTTCAGATAGAAGAAAGCTGCTGTTTCTGACAGAAAACCCATTAGGGGAGAAAGATTTTTGAAATGGTGAGAACAAAACAGTCTGTGCCATCTTTACTTACCCTAGTAGGATTAATTTCTTGCATATCTATTCATTACACATCCAGAGGCAGAACATCAGTTCCAAAGGAAACCAGAAGCAATGAGTAAGTCAGCTTCACTTCCTTACAATGCTAGCAACATTTGGGTTTATAGTGCCCTTGTTAGCTAATCAGAAATGACACATAAGTCTGAAGTCATGACATTGCTTCCTCAGGAGAAAATCACTTGCTTTTATAATGAAATATCATTTGTGGTGTGGGTTGTGCTTTCTAGATGTGGCCTGAAACAATTTTCATAGCAGTTAAAGGTGTCTATTTATTGAGTGTAAGGGAACTAGATTCCAAACGCATTACATTTTTTCAGCTGAATTCAATTTGTGGTTCTAGAATGGAGACAAGGCTTTTATTAACAAAGCTTGCACTGGGGCTAAGAAAGAAAAGATAAGCCCTTTGCTCTTTTTGCTACTCATTTCTGGGACTGAAATGTGAAGTCTGAACTTTTACAAAGGTGCAGAACAGCACTTCAGGATTTTTTGAATAGTCTATTCTTCATAATGGGCTTTTAAAAAACCTATTCTGGGTGTTTTTCAACTTGCAGCCTATTTCAGCTTTTATCTAGCACTTCTGCTTTTACTCGACTCCTTCATTGTGATAGACAGAGACTGTCTGCATATATCTGTGTTTCAGGGAAAGGCAGATGAAATATCTGTTTTGATTTGGTTTTTTTACCTAAGGCTTCACATTTTTTCTTAGAGTACCATGGCATTTATTTGTTTATGTATCTTCACATTCCTTATTGCTAAAATCAGTGTTCAGGTTTAATCCGCATTGCAGGCTTAGTAGCAGATCGTCATATGGGTTAACTTTTGTAGTTGCCAGATATTTTGATGAAGCACTGACCACTTTGTCAACACAGCATTGTCTCTGCTCAGACTTAACATTTCATTCATCCTGCTGGGAATTTTTTCATCTCTTCTTGAAGAAAAAATGGAGTTATAGGAAAGAGACAATATCCTCTGTAACTGTAAATCATTGTAGGATTGATTTTGGAGGGAGGAGGAGATGGGGAGACAAAGATATAAGGGTATAAGAGGTAAGATATTTGACCATAATAGGCAGACGAAATGGGAATTCATTGCAGTGCAGTACCATTTATTGCTTCTTTCAGGAAAGATCTTTCTCACATAAAGGTGGCATCTCTAAGAGTTTGTACAAGTCCAGCCTGCAGGTACTGCAGTGGGTGAGGAAACTGTGGGGAGCAGTTGCACTTAGACTTATCTGCCACCTGTATTCTGCCCACAGATGTGGCCCTGGGAGAACAGTGGAAGCTCAATGCACTAGAAAATGCCAGTGAGCTGAATTAAAGTCAGGAAAGGGTGATTTCCTCATCAAACTGTGCCAGCCTGTACGGAAAGGCATCAGTATTCAGTATGAGCTGATAACTGGTTTAAAAGATGTAGTATAATCAGTGCTGCCAGGAGAGAGCATAGACATATCATTCCTTGTGTGCTGCTGTAGAATAGAAATTGCATTGTCCCAAAAGGCTCTGTTGAAATAGAACTTGGTATTTGTGCTTTGTGCTTTATGAAAAGTTGTGATACTTGGAGATCAGTGAACTAAAAGTTTCTTTTTTATTTTTTCATACTTATCTGATGAAGTAGGAGAAGTTTTAGTGTAGTAATATTTGCTAAAAGGAGCTGTTGAAGGTGTCCTCATACTCTAATGCCTACAGCAGGAAGCAACAACTTAAATAGCCTCAGGGAAGGCTTTTGAATGGAGTCCGGGATACCCAGTAGGCTCTGTTTTGAGAGTTGTTCTTGATTTTACTGAAGTTAAAGAAAAACCAAAAGGAAATATTTTCCCAGCATAGGTTTTTGAGAGGACCATATAAATGTCTTACTCTCCAGTCTTTGCTGAATGAATAGTGAGGGGATCAACATTGTCAGTTGGGATGCATGCAGAAATAAATAACAAAATGTGAAAGAGAAACAGTTTTATGTAGTTTAGTTGAGAATCAGGAAAGTTACAGAATCACATGAGGTGTAGAGAAATCTGCAGGGTTTTTTGGAAGAAGCATAAACTGGGGACTTTTTCAGTAGGTCCATTTATATCTCTGACTAGTTTTTAAGACTACAGCAGTCTAACATTTGAAACCCATAGGCACCTCTTAATGCTATGCTACCATGGGATATCACTTTTGCATGGGTGATGTGAGCATTGCTCACAGGAAAAACAAGGAAATGTCTCAGCTATGAAATTTGGATCCCTAAATTGTGTTTCATAGAAATTTGTGAGTGCCTGGGAGTCTTTATAGTTTTGTATAGAATCTACTCTTGTAATGAGATAAACATGAAGCCATAATTAATCTTCATTGTTATTAGAAAAATAAATCAGAACTTCATAATAGGAGGGAGGAAATTTTTTAAAATTTTGATTCTTTTATCCATGTATTGTAATGATTTCTGCCTGCACTGATCATGTCCAGAATCACACCATCTATTTACAGAAATGTAATCTTTCCACATACTTGGTAAAGACCAATTTGATTCTGAGTGAGGATAAGGAGGGTTGATCTAATGAGAGTCAGTTTTGTTCACAGCAAATAAGGGACAGCTTGTAAATGAAAGGTCCCTGAAACATGGCATTAGTTCTTACATGGGCAGGGAAACCAATATGAACAGTTCCTTGTTTTCCTCTTCTGCCTTTTAAGCTGTCTGTGTTAGTTTTGCAATATCAAATCAATTCATCAGCAACAGCAGTCTGTAAGAAAAACGTCACTGTCTATCAGTCAAAGAAAGCTATTGTTCAAGACCACAGTGTCAGGAAAAATGGACATAGTCTCTTTTTCTCCTTTATCAAAGTATGAGCTTCTGGTGGTGGGTGCTATTTTCTTAAAAGTGATTATGCTTCAGATATTTCCATGAGAGAATGATCCTAAGTACTTCAGAGGGGCTCAGGCACAAGTCACTCTCTATCAGCTGAAGAGTGATCGATTCTTGTGATCAACAAGAACCAAATGTCAATTTTTCCTGACATTCTGCACACACAAAATCAATACGTGCTCACAAAGTCTCCTTTCTTTCTCACATTAACTATCAGATTACCAGGAATCCTCACAGGAGAATAGACCATTTTATTCCACATCATGGTATGTAGAAAACTTATGTAGGATGACATTAAAAAGACTGAAGTGAACTAACTCTCTAGGACCTCCAAAAATCCAACTCTTGGCAGGGGTGACCTTGTCCCAGATGCAGGTGTGGCATGTTAATGTCTGCTTCAGAGCTTAGGACTGAATTAGAGCTAATCATTGCAGGCAGCATTGCAGGACAGAAAAAACAGTGACACACAAACAAAGTAAAAGACATTTGTGCTAAATAAGGAGGGATTGAATGACTGGCTGGGTTTCTTTTTTAATGCCTTGTAATGAAAAATTCACCTACTGCTGAAGCAAGTAGCATTAAAGTGGAACTGGAATGTCAATAATGTAAGTATTTCTTTCTGATGCTTCCGGCTTAATGCACCTTTAATTAAATCTTTTGGAACAACTGCTGGTTTTTCTTGGAAAGGTGAAAAAATGTTGGTAATAATCCATTGCTAGTTTAGGGATATCATTTTTGTAACCATCAATGTAATTAGTAAAGGTTGCTTGGATGTTTTGAAGAAAAATTAAATGTTAGAGCTTTGCAATACACTCTGTAATCTTTTTTACATATGTACCTCTTAGCATGCTGTTAAATAGCAAGGTGATAACAGTAAGATGATTTCTTTTTGTTAATTTTCTCCATGCTTTCCCTATAGCAAGTACCGCTGAGCATGTGAATGATAAGCCACTAAATCTCTACCTTTTACATACAAATAAAGGTGGAAGAACAAAAAGTGAATTATCGATGCTGTTGAAGTAGATGGGAAAATTAGCCTAAATTTATCAGAGGCCAGTGTGAACTTAGAATGAACTTTAAGTGGCTGAATATTCAGTCCTGACAGTAGGCACTGCAAGCACTCCCGGCTGGCCGATACCTCAGCATCTCACTGGTGCCCGTTCCCTTGCCTGTAACCTGCAGTCATGGCTCAGGTAATGGTGGTGGAAGGGCAAGGAGCTTGGGCAGGATCTGCTCCAGAGCAGGTGTATCCCACTCGTTTGCTATTTGTGTGGGGACAGTGGAGAAGGGAAAACAGAAATAAAAAGGGAAGAATCGAAACCTTCCGAATTTTCTTTTTTTAAGGGAGAAGAAGGTATGTGATGCTTAATGGGTGATGGTAGACTCCTCATGGGGTCTAACAGAAGAGGCTATCTGTTTCTATTGAAGAATATAACTGGGGAAGTTTTTCTACAGCTCTGATTTCCATGGAAAAGGAGAAAATTTGCTGGGAATATTGCTGATGCAAAGGAGTCTCTGTTCTCATTAAAATTCCCCCCATGCTGGCATATAGCTCAATTTGCTTCTTCTCAGTCTTATTTCAATACCTGGCATGATGCATCAACAGGGAAAGAATCCTCCTGAACTGTAATCACTAGCCTATGGCAATGGATGCTGATAATGTCTCCCACGGGTTTGTTTGTAGACAGCATTAGGGTCTGTCGTGGTGTACCTAGCATTGCTTTGCTTAAGACAGAAGAGTTTGCACCAGAAAATACCTTTAAAACATAATAATCTGTGTCCAATGCGACAACATTTGTAGGATATTTGTTTTTTCCAGACTGGTGTGGTTGGGTTGACTCCAGCTGGATGCAGGTGCTCACAAAAACTGTTTTTCACTCCTCCCCTCACCTAGACAGGGGAGAGAAACTATAATGGAAGGCTTTTGGTTCAAGATAAGGGCAGGGTGTTGTGTTGTGTGTTTTGTGAAGCAGAAATACCAGTGGTATATTTCCTTTCCAGATACTCTTTGTTCAGGGACAGGATGTTGCTAAAAGTCATTAACAACTCATGGGCTGGGAAAGTTTTTATCTTTGGGAATCTCCATTTTTCAATGGCAAGATAAATGATAACAAATACATGATTTGCACTGATAGATTCTCTTAGTGAATCACTGCTATACAGAACAAATTTTCAGCTGCCCTGTAATAAGCAGGTGTACCAACCAACCATAAGGTGCGCTGAGTTTGCACCTCAGAGCAAACGTGGAATCATCAAGGACATCAAATGACAATCCTAGGATGTTAACAAAAGCCTTGAAAGTATAGGCATAGGAGCACAAGGGGCCCTAAGACCATAAACACAGATGACTGCTTATTGATCAGTCTAGATGCAACCTGAAGAGAAACTTGTTTTAGGGCATAATCAGAAATGTTGTTTGGCTTACCTGTGCTGACTGAAGAGGTAGTAGGGAACAAAGGTGTGCTGAAAACAGGAATCTCCTCCTAGAAGAACCTATATTTTGAAAAATTGTAAGGAAAACCAGCAAACTTCTGTTAAATCTTTTGCCAAGTACTGTATCCAAGGTTCAGGTAGCTTAATAATAAATGGAATTGTGCATCAGCCTGTGAAAATTGACAATAACTCATTATACAGGTGTCTTTGGATTGTTTTTGCAAGTCTGCAAGACAAATCACTGAGTTCACTGTTTCTGTACTTCAGAGATGAACATGCAGAATTGATCAGTGTGACATCCTCTGCTGTACTAATATACACACTGTTATCACCACTAAAGAAAATTCTACCCAGGTATTGGGTTAAGGTTTGCTTGATTATGTTTTCATCAATTACTTGGTTATATGCCTTTGAAAATTGGGTATTAAACCTGAATGCAACAGGACTTTGGGAAGGGCTTCAAAATTTCAGACTGTATTCACTGTCATAGATGTAATTTTCTCTCTACGTTTGGAAATCATGTCCTCTTAATATAGCCACTGTAGCAAATCCTGCTATCTGTTCAGCTGATCACGCATTATGATTTGCTTTATCCTTTCAAGTGGGTTAGAATAAATGAGATTTTCCACAGCTGAATTCTTAAATTGCCTTAAGCTGAACTTGGCCATTGATGATGCCATGAAAATGGTGAAAGTTGCATGACACCATCAGTATGCTGGGAAAGCAAACATCTTAAAGGATGGGAATGAGGTAAATGTTATCAGTTAAAAAAAACCCGAAAATCAGTTAAAAAAAACCCAAAAATCAGTTACATTAGTTGTTATTTATCCAGTGTTACAAAAATGTGGAAAATATCAGAAATAGATGTTCATTTTCTGGATGGAAGAAAAGAAGCTGTAATAATTAAAGAAAAAGTATTTGATTTCCTTTAAAAGTACAGGAAATGAGTGATTAACAATATAAAAAAAAAAAACAAACACAGATTGTGTTGGATTGACCTTGGCCAGCTTCCAGACCATCATGGTGCCACTCTTTTGCTCCTACACAAAAGGAATGTTGGAAGGAAAAAAAAAAAAGGAAAAAAAAACTTGCAGCATAATCTGTAGAAGAGGGGAGGAAAAAGCAGGAAGAAAGAAACTTTATCCAGACACATGGAAGGGATGGCCAAAATATTCTTACTGCTTTGTTCTTGGTGTGGTTCCCACACTAGGCTGCTTGCTGGAGCACTAGCCTTGCTGTTTTTTAGATTTCTAAAATATTAGCTTTGAAGGCAAAATACCAAGCTCAGATTTAGCAAAGGTTCTGAAAGACATTATATCAAAAAACTAAGGACTTCTGTGTTTCAAATGACCAGCTGGAAACTCAGCAGGTTTGAACCCGTGTTGGACGTGGCATACGTCGTCATGGAGCCCGGGACAAAGCGGGCCTCACAGCCTGCGGCTCTGCTGGCTCCTGCCTGGCTCCTGGAGATAAAGCAGGAAGAGAGTAAGGAGAAATGTTACTCAAATAAGTGTTTGTCTAAGTGCTAAGATAATCTTGGGAGGGTCATTAGTTATAAAGCTTGTGTCAGAGAACTCTGGCCTCTAATTAATGAATCTCTACTGCTTTGATCCACAGGTATTTATAAGCCCTCTGCAGATCTGGTGTTATGGGCAAACCGGGCTCGAGGGAAACTGAAGCAGTACAAATAAGGATCATGTGCACAAGCGGTATGGAAAAAGAGGAGAAGCTGAAAAAGTGTTCCTAGTAAACACAGTGGCCTTAGGTTGTGAAATAACAGATCCTTACAGCTTCTTTAGAAATGTTATACATGTAGCAGCAGTAGCTGGTATAAATTTCTTTTACTGACCTCTTTTGTGCGCAGGCAGGCTGAGATTATACCCAAGACTTGGGTATTATATGGTACAGATCTAGGAATTCTAGAAGAGCCAGGTGTAAACTTTAGAGTTTGGGTTCAGATCTATCTGAAGTTTTACAGGCTGAAATATCTACAGAGTTAGATCAGAGAACAGCAGTCATTTGTACAATATCAAAGGCAGATTAGCCAAAATATTCATAGGTATTTCGGTCTTAATCCTTTTTGTGTTATAGGTAATGGCCTGTATTATAATGTCTACAAGATCATAAAGTATAAATACGTTTTCCTATTGGCATTAGACAGATGTGTGGAACTGAAACTTAAGTCATATTAGACGACAATGCGCAAAAGATCACTATCCCCATTTTTATTATTTGTAGTGGTTTGAGGACTTTTTGGGGGTTTTTTTCTTTTACTCCTTTCTTTTACTCCAATCAACAGTTGGTGTTTACTTGGAAATTTGAGAAACCAAAACTTTTTTCTTGTAGTTAATTCCTCTGTAATTCCTTTTTTGCAAACGTCTCATCTGTATCAGGTTCTAAGACTGGTATTTCACTTTCAGTCTAACATACAGAAAGGAACATGTTCCCTATCAAACTGTGGCTTAAACCCTACATTTTTATTAGTGAAGGGGGTTAATTTGTCTTCCAGTCTGAACTCCTTCTCTTTGATGAACAGCCTTTGCTCCTTAAGAGCTTTTGTACTTTTCATCTCTAGGCCAGGTGGAGTGCTGCATTTCTGAATAGATTTTCTTTAAGAGTGTTCTGTCTTCGCAAAGAAATAAATGGCTCTTGCAGAATGAGATGGGGTCAGTCAAAATTTGGAGTGAGAAAGAAAGTAGTCTCCTGAATGAACGCTTTCCTACTGTATGTGGCTAATTAAAATCCATTATTGCTTTCTGCTTTGCAAAAAGCAGTTGAGATATAGATTCTTGTTGGCTTGTGGACAAAGCCTGAAGAAGACCATATTGTAAAGCAGTGAACAATTTGCAGCTAGATATTGAATGGTAGTGTATCAGTGATGTATATCTGAGACTGACTGAATGACCAAAATACTGTAAAGGACAGAGCAAATTCTTATGACACACACCCATAGTTGGCAATGAAACATTCAAACAGCATTTTTTAAAGGCTTCAATCCTTCTAAAGATATGAAAAACACCTTCAAAAGGATATGAGTACATATGACAATTTGAATGCTTACACAAAGAATTGGAAGCTACGTGTTAAGTGTCCCAAACTGTGAGACAAATATTTCTTTAAGCTAGTTTACAGGATTTACTATCTGTTGTAGTGCTGTTGGAATAACTATACCTAAGCAAATGTGTACAGGTGGCACTTTCAGTAGATTTTCTTTTTTTTTCTGATTGAAAAACCTGGAACTATTCAAACATTTCCATTTTAAAAGAAGGTGTTTAGAGCTTGCAGTTTTTCAGTGAGGTATGAACTGGCTAGGCTGACATGGAGATGTGCAATGATGTGCTAGCTCAAAGTTGATCACTCTTGCCCGAAAGTTTGCTCTTGGTAAAGTTTTTGCCACTTTCAGAGCAGGCAGATTGGGGGGGTGGTAAGAGCTTGATCTCGGGTAAGGCAAGCAGGGTTTTCAAAATACCTGCCATGCACTTACAGAAGTCTTCACTGTAATATGTTTCAAAAGAGTTGCCTCAGGTCAATACACTGGTACTTTTAAAAATAAGAAATCTGTCAAGAGACTTTTGGCTGTGTAAACACAGTAAAGTATTGCACAGAAAACACCATTCTACAGTAGGGCAAGAGCTCATGTACCCCTAGGGGCTGATTGTTGTTGCAAGTGGATGATATTTTCATATCCATTGAAACTGCAATTTTAAATTCAGATGGTCTCAGTTGTGCTCTGATTATTTTATGAAGGGCCTTGCTTTCCAACTACATGCTGGCATACTAATTTGATAGTTATTTCTTTTCTAATTTCTCGGTCTCAGACCTAATCTTTACACTGCTTCTAATTGTTTTTTATTATTACATTTACTGGTTTAAATTCTTGTTTCTCTGTACCTTAAGTAGCTTGCTGCTAGAGCAGCATCTTTTCTACACCACTGTGCACACAGTGTTCACTGCCTGTATTTGCATAATGAGCTAATCTTTGTTGGCTGATTACTTTGTGGAAAGAATTGAACTTTTAACTGATAATAATTGCAATCTATCAAACTGCACAGTCACCTCACAAATGATCAAAGTATGTTTGCTAAAAGCTCTGCTGAATTTTGTGAGCTCTCACTCTCCATATTGACACCCAACTAGAAACTTCACCTAATACTCAGCTCTATCAGAAGAAAAACTGAGATCTTACTAGGTCAGTTGCTCTGGAATTAATAAAAGCAAGATATTTCTAAAGAAAGCCTGTTCTTTGTTATAGGTAATGATGTATCTTAATATAATATTAGTTTAAGGCCAACAGAGAAAAGCATGTACTTTTCCAAACTACAGTTTTAAACTGAGTGCCTTGCCTTGTGCTCTGAACTTAAAAGGCTAACATTTTCTCTACAAGCAGAACACCCCAAGCTTTAATTTCTTCAGACAGATTAACTAACTTTAAAGTTACATATTAACTTAACCATCTCATCTAGCCTAAATTCAACTTACCTCTTTTTTTGGAAAAGATTTAGCAAGTCTTAGCCTTGCTTTTTCTGTTTACAGATGAAACTTTTGATGTAGAATTTGCAAATAATATAATTTATTGAAATTATAATGGGGATTAAATAAAACAAAAATGCATCAACACTGGAAGTTACATGGCAGAGAGGAATGCTTTTCTGCAGTGATAAAGTGCATCTAGGTCCCTTGGTCTTTGTGAGCAGCACATTCTTTTTCTGACTGACTTTTTCATAAACACAAAACCACGTGACTGCTACTGTATTTCAAAGGAATTCTTCAAACATTTTGTCCCATGTCCTGGAATTTATTGAAATTGCAACAGAAACTGCTAGTACAAATACTAAGGAGAGGGCTCTTTCCTGAAGATCTTGCAGGAGCTAAAGTGGAGGGGAACCAAACACTCTTCAATGCTGTACAGTTGTGGATCTGCAGCATGGAGAACTTGTGATTTGCATGCCATTGCCCATGAGGAGGGATGTGGATGAGGAACTAAGCACAGCTCTGATGACAAAAGATATTTGAAGGTGTATTATGTGGAGATTCCCATACTGCTCATACTTTTAAGTAAGTGTCACTCAGAGACTACCCTTAGAGTATTCACTTTGGGACAAGCTTCCAGAGAGATTTCTGTTAGGAGCTGGGACACTAAACAGTAGCAGGCTCAGCAAATCCTTGTGTGAGGAGCCTGTGGCTAGTGTTGGAGAGGCTGGAGAAAAGCTAAAACTGGCTGATCCAAAAGCACGTTGTAAGACTCCAAAGTCAACCTGAGATGACTGTATTGTCATCAACCTGGAATTTGCAAGTAATGGATCAAGTACCCCTTTAGAGTTACTGGTTTGAGTGCACCCTTCCACTTGAAGGTAACAAATTCTAAGATGAATTTGTGATTGTATGCTATTGCAATCGTTGTGTAACTTTGCTGTTGCTTTTTAAAAGGGTGAAAGTGAACTGGGTATACAAGGATCTTAGGGATAGACACTGGCAGCTGTGGTAGACAGTGGAGGAAAAGGCCACTTCAGTTAGGAAGCTGAAATAAAAGCTATGTGCCAAAGAGAATTTCCTGTGGATCTCAGCAGGGATTTTCCCAAAGGAAAACTTTTGTTATATATGCTGAGCTTGTTTTCTTAGTTACAATCAGAGAGAATAATTGTATTTTTTTTCTAGTTTATTGCCCATTTCTATGTTTTGAAAGGCTCATTTGGAAGACCAATTCTGACATTTATCTCCTCTGCTCTCTAAAGTCAAGACAAACTGGCTGCTTACAGTCCAGACTGTCATACCATAAAATGCCATACCATAAAAAATGTTAATGTATTTTTTTAAATCTTTCAGACTTTAGTAGCTGAAATTTGTAGTAGGAATATGTTCACGTTGGGGGGAAAACAAACTAGTCTTACTTTGAGGTTTTGACAGTTTCACCTCCTTTACTGTAAAAAATGACAGTTTAACTGCTTGTGACACAAGTGGAGGAGAGATTTTTCCATGTGTACACTATTATTCATGTTGCAGGTTCACCTTGCAACCCTACTGGGGCTCCCACTCCCCACCTCTGCACTTAGAAAACAACCCTCACAATATAAGATTAAGTCCTTGTGCTGTTTTAATGATAAAAACCAGCTAGTGGAAGGATCTGGTAAGAATCAGAGTGGTGCAAGCAGTGAGTATTTATCATAGGAGCAGGGATTACAGAAGGCAGCAGCTTGTTAAATTGTTTTAGCTGCACGTAAAAGCATGTTCTGGGATTTCTTTATGACTCTGTTTCTGCAGTGAATATCATATTTTAAATAACTTCTTGTTATTTTGGAGGGCTGTGCTGAAGGAGAGGAGGACTACTTTTTATGGGAGACATTTAAAAGGATTTGTCACTAAAAAGAATCACTGTGCGTCTGGAAAATATTTGATGAAAACTGTTGTAAAAATTTTGTTAAGGCAAACAATCGTGTTATTATTCACCAAAGAGGATGAGCTAGCATCTTCAGGATGGAAGATATTTCTGTTTTCCGGAGCGTAGCATGTTAGTATTGCATGATGTTGTCCACAGTTGTTTGAAACCCCATCCTCACAGATGAAAACCAGCTGGCACTAGGAACAGCCAGAATGGTAGCTGCAGCATTGTTGCAGGATAAAAACAGAACAATGGTTGTTAAACACTGCACTGAGATTCTCCCACTCCTTCAGTTCAGGATGTTTTGGAAGCTTCAAGTCTACTGCATGTTGAAGGCTAAGGCAACTATTCAGGATATAAAATTAGTTTCTCTAAGGGAGAAAGCTGCATGACTCCAAGTGATTTGGCTGAGAATTCATCAAATTTAATTTTCATGGGAGTTTGAAAGAGTTAGGATCTAGAGAACATGGTTTCCCCTCACTTCCAGGTTCTGCACAAAATTAATTTCCTACAAATATCTGAATGAGTCCAAAGTGATTTAGACAGATGGTTTAACTGGCTTCCTGGGTGTATAATTTCTCTCAGAAGGAATTCCTTGCCAAAGTTGCATTTGTTCCAAACTTTGGTTTCCTATTTTCTAACAGGAGGCTTTTTACTCTTGATTTAGAGCTAGATGAAAAATAGCACTATAACTAAACATCATCATGAATCAACATGGGGAATAAGTTCTTTTGGACCAGAAATCTTTACCTACAAAGTCTGTGACAGAAATTGTGACAGTATACACATTATGGCATTGTTCACAACAGTGGCTTTTACAAATTAAGAAAAGATTGGTCTGAAAAAAATATTGTAATTTGCCTTCTAAGTGAAAATTGTGCATAAGTAGGTATCCTTGATAACTCCAGAAAATGTATCTAAAACATAAATAATTTTGAGAAGAGGGAAGTTCAAAAGGATTGTTGTGCTTATGATTGTCTGTATTAAACTAAACTAGCATTTTAAAAGCTGAATCAAATTTTAAAGGAGTTAATTCCCACAACATGGATGAATTTGATACAATGATAGGCTTTGAGGTAGAGCACAGGAAAGACCAAGTGTGGATGAAATTTTTTGAAAGAGTAAACACTGATATCTTTTAAATGGTTAATTTCCCTTGGAGTTTTTATTTCTGTGGTGTTTGTTTCCTTAAAAACCTATTCCAAAAAAACCTGCTTTCCCCATTCATCATTCTAAGCAAATTTCATGTATTCTCCTTGTCTCATTCTATTTCTGAGCAGGAAACTGATCTTATGAAATATTAGTCAGGTGTTGGTTCCTGATTTAACCCCATCTAAACTAATTTTTCAAACCATTTTGATACCTCCCTATGCACCACTGCACTATGTATTACGCTTTAAGTTCTTTTGTTTTCTGTGATGAAATAGAATCAAACAACATTATGCTCAGGAGCTGTGGGGCTTTTTTAATTTACTGGTGCTTTGGTATCAGAGGAACAGGGAATATGTTTTTTCCCTGATACTCTGTTGAGTATACAAAACTTTTTGAATCAGTTTTTGTTAGGTGAAGTAATAAAACTGGTTCCTCATTCACGATCTGAAATTTTAAAAATTATTTTCCTTTAGCTTGGATTTTAAAAAAAGGCAAAATCTGAAAGGACATGATCTGTGTATATAGAAACGTCATTTTAAATTTTTGGAAAGTAGGTTGAACAACCTAGCTTTCAAGAGTTGTACCTCTGTCTACTTACGCATGATCAGTTAATAAACAAAATGACAGAAGAGGTGTCATGAATATAGTCCACTGATTTGCAGAAACAGTAAAACACTGCTACACTCCAAGTGACTTCCTTATGGGAAATAAAAGATAGTTACTTCTCCTGGCACAAATATACTGTTACATTTCAAACTAGTTTTGAATTTTTATCCGCTTGAACTAGTTAAAATTGTGTCTTCAGTTCTTGTTCAATGTGATATATAGGTATATATTATAATTTGAACAGAAAATGTATGCTGTCATTACCATCTATTCTTAAATTCTTTAAATACTTTTTTTTGCTGTTCTACCTGAGCTTTCTCTATCTCTACTTCCTGATTTTGAGGGGATTTTTTTTTTATGATTTGCCTAAAATATATAAAATAAAACTGAACAAGATCTTATACCATTAGTACTATCTGAATTATTATCTTTTTAAAATATATTCTAGGGACTAAGACATGAGATTGCAGAGTTAACTGGCTGTGGCATTTGGAATAGATTCTATATTTTAGAATGACATGTTCTAGAATAGCATGTAACTAAAAAAGCCACATCATGACTGAAAAGATTGGTTTATTATCTAAAAAGTAACTTCTCGTCACTTCTTCCAGCATGTTACCATAGCTCCTCATTCCTTCATCTCACAGGTTCTTGCTGGCAATGTGCTTTTCCTTTTAGAGGGGTGGGGTGAGTAGGAAGATGTTTGGCCAGATTAGGAAGATGCTATCAGAAATCTCCACATAGGTGGTCACAGACAGGGAGCAAATTCCCTTCTAACAGTCTAAGCTAGCAATTTTCTTCTGCATAGACTAATTACACTACACTTCACAAGACCTTCAGCTGTGCGACAGTCATCTAGTATCCATCAGTTTTGTAGTCATCTGGAAATGTTCTGAGGGAGAATGTTATAATTTCTCCCACTTCACTGGATTTGTTGCAGTTTCTGATCCGGTTGCATTGCAACTCTTGTTATGTGTTCTTGCGCTGGTTTGGATAAGCCTGATGAACCAGTCCTTTTTCTCAAGCAAGGAATTGCTTTCAGTGGCTGGCTTTCAGTAACAATGGCCAATAATGTACCTTTTTTCTCAACTGTTTACAGACCCAGAGTTTCCTTCCCTGTGAAGCAGCTGCTGTGACCGAGGGACCTCCAGTAACCTGAGCACTGCTCCTCGTAGGGACAGAGAGAATGTGTGTCCTGAAACTGCCCTGATGCTAATTCCATTCTGCTTGCCAAATTTCTTGCCATCAGTGAAATATCATGCTTGTATCAAAAATGCAAATGATTGAAGGGAGTACATGCTCACTGCTACTTATCTGGACAAGCAATACAGGACGACTCCCATGCTGGAGGTGATGAAATGCAGAGATTGGCCACAAAGCATTGTGTCACTATTGTGCACTGCACGGCACCACAGCTTTGCCTGTATCCTGGCATTTCCCAACTTCCTTCTGAATCTCAATCCAGCAGTCCTTCTGCTTTTGTTCTTGTCATTACTGATAACATGTTATGCTAAAATTCAGCCTATTTACTGGCATCTTTTAATGTTACTCAAACCTAGCTCTTCTAGAAATCTATGGACTATTGCTATGGATTAGCCAGAAAGTACTTTAAGACAACACAAAATGGTTTAGAAAAGCTGAGACTGTTTGTCTGTTCTCTAGTGATTGAGTTGGACATCTTAAACCAGCCAAAAGCAGAGTTTATAGTGCAACGATTTACCATTTATTTATCTTTTTTCCCCTACCACATCTAAACTATTTTGGTTAAAAACTTCTAGTTCCTTCCACTGCCAGTATTTCTGTTGCTGCATGAGCACTATATATGGCAATGGAGAAACTGCAGAACTGCCCTTCTTACAAAAACAAGTAAGCATTATTGTATATTTTTAGACAGGTACTCAAAGTTTCCAGAAATAAAATAATTTGGCAAATGGCAACAGGGCAGACATGAAGAGGTGAAAAATATATTTTTACATTACTGATTTTATCCCCAAAAGTTGAGTCATGCTGCAGAGATGAGCTGAAGGAAGTAGTTTGGAAAGTGCATGTCTTTTAGAAATAACACAGATGTTTCCATCCAGCAGTGCATTCCAGCTGACGGTCAGGGGGATATGACAGACAGGCAGAGGCAGCAGTGCTTAGCTGACTCCAGCAGGAGCCTGGGTCACGACTGCTGACAGCGTATTCCGGAAGGCCATGTCTTCCTACAACTCACTTCTGTTTTACCAAGTTGGGGATTTATTTAGGGTCTTGGTTTAGGGGTTTTGCACTATTATGCTTATTTTAAATCAAGTTTAGTTACATATTTTAGGTACAAGCAAGGATATACTTTAGTGCCTGAACTGTCACAGGGGATTGGGAACAATGAGGCAGCTGAAATTAACAGAGAGAAAAAGCCTGAGAGAGGTAAATACAATCAAGATGGAAAGCAAGGAAGAAGAAGCTGGAAGAGGCAACCAGAAAAATACAAATAGGTTTAGGGATAGAACATGTCTACATCTCAATAGAATAGTCCCCTGAAAGAAAATAGAGCCGAATGAAGGGAGAAATTAATATATAAATCAGCAAAGCTGGATGAGGGAGTCTTCAAAATGGAGGTAATATAGCATGTGAGCATGTCTTCGGGTATCTGTTGCTAAAATGGTCATTTCTTTTCAGACTGTCATTGATCTAAAGAAGATGCCGTTGGTTTCTCTATCACTGCCAGCTCTATTTAGTCTACTTGTAACACCGTGTCCATGTCCTGTTTCTGTCATAGGGCACAAGGTATTAAGATTTAGCGTTTACATAGAACTTTCATGCACTAAATATTTTACAGATGTTCTCTAATTAATCATCTCAGCACCTACATGGATTGTATGAAAATGTAGCTGTTCTGCAGATGGGGAAACTGCAGCTGATTGAATTGCTGGAGGCAAGGAAGAAAGTGCTTTTATCAGTATCAGTGCTTGGTAATCAGGCTGTTTGCTTTCTACTATCTGCATTTGACTTCTCTTCCCGGCTATTGCATACTGTACCTCTGGATTAATTTGATGCAATAGTGATGAAAGTTGCTAATATTAAGGGTCAGCTGTAAAGCAGTTCTCTATTCCTTGTTGGGGGACAAGGAATACAAAATATTTATATGTCAAGAGTCCCTGGGTTACTCATGTGCATAGCACAAGAGCCTATTTTCCTGAAAAATTTCTGCTATAGCTAAAGGAGCTGATGATTTACTTCATAATGGGCAATTTAATCAACCGTGGTCTTTCTAAAAACAGATATATATTAGGTGCTCTAATGTTACTCACCACCTGGATGTTTGCTATTGTTTCTTAAGATATATGCCAAAAAACGATTATTTAAAAAAAGAGGACTCCTATGAAGGTTAAAAACCCAGATATTATGGGAGTCATAACATTCACTGGCCTCAGTGTCAGGCAAATACTTGGTTCCATCAGTTCTTGTCATAATTCTTCCCCCATACTTGTCAGCCTCTTTTATTCATGTAGGTGAGCTAACACAGTTCATAAAAGTCCAAAAATATTTAAAACATATTTTTGCTAGACAGGGAAAAATGCTAAACTTGTGAACTTATGAAATGCACAGTCAGGAAAATAGAAATTAGTGGCAAAACCTTTGTCAGTGTTCATTCTTAGGTTGCATAACATTTCAGAAATTTCACCACAGGTTCTAATGTGTTTTATAATTTGAATTTTTGTATGTGCTCAACTTTTGTAGATATATTCATTTTATCTACCAAAGCTGTTTTTCAAGGACGTTGCAGTAAAGTTTAGTTGTCTCACAGGAATGTGGTAACAATATTGGGTAAGTCTAAAGTCAACATTTTTCATTTCTGTTTGGCTTCCAAAACATTTATTATATAATGAATTCTAATAAAAATATTTTGAGATTCCAAACAGTCTGCAAAGAAAATGTTATTGCAGGTGTTGGCAAAACATAGTATTTTCCCTACTTCTTTAACCAAATAATAAGTTTTAAAGATTCTAACTTCATTCAGACAGGAAAACTAATGTTTTATTACATAAAATTATTTATTTCAAAAAAAGACGAGAATATCAAGTCTTTTTTCCTTGCATGTATTTGAACATCCCATTTTCTGAACATTATCTACAAAGTCAGAGCAGAAAATTTGGTTTTCATTTGTTGATTTTTCATGCACATGAATACACACTAGCAGTTGTTTCTAAATATAAAAAAAATATTAAAAAAACCCCTTTGTCAGACCCTAGCAAAATATGAAGGCTTTAGGAATGTGCTACAAGGAGATGACAAAGAGATGAGAACAGGCTCAAGGCTTTATGAGGAAGACACGTCAGCATTCTGCAGGTGGGTTCTGAAGCTGCCTTCTGCTAATTGAACATGAGGCTGTGCACATAACCTATCTGGAAAAATTTGGTCATCAAACTTAGGTTATGTCCTTTTGAAAAATTATATTCCAAACCCCCTTTTTATTTATTTTACAGTATGTACACTTAAACAGTCTGGCTGATTGTATGTGTGATTGATCAATCAATCAATCAGTCGGAATTCTTTTAAAGGATGTAATCAAAGCTGTAAAATAAAGTGTTTGTTTGTTTAATTTATGTATTCTGTGCTTTTATGGTTCTCATGTCTTTCAGCAACATAGGTCTGTAGATCTCCTCCAAGCTTTCCATGTAGCCTAAATAATCACTCACTCGAAATCCATGGAGTGCTTCTTCCTGCACAAATACACACAGAAAGCATTTATTAGCTAGGAAAAAAAGATGCACAACTCAAATTTAATGAATACCAAACTTCTAAAGGTACCTCATTTTGTTCTGCTTACCACAGCCTGGATGTTTAAAATAGATTTTATTACATTTTATTTAGAAATACGGATTTGACAATATCTGCTTCCAGTTTTTTTCTAATTACAGACTTGGTATCAGACAATTTTATTTCATGTAGACATTGTTTTTCTTAATAATATTCAGACATGTTCCCCAAAAATGAGATAAAGTAATTTTAAGAAGGGAAAGCCGGGTACCAAAATACTCTTTTGAAAAAACATTTCTACAGCAGCATATGGCATAAGTTTATTAGTGTGGCTTTTACATCCAACTAGATTCTAAAGAAAACCAGGAGATTAACAGTAGATGTGTACTTTTAAAATCAATTATAAAGGAAGATCTTTATGAATTGCTAAATAAAACCAGAAGAAACTGTTCTGCATCACTACAAGTGAGTAATTCTTACTAATTCCAAAACAGAGTAAAACAAGGTGCCCTCAGGAAAAATATACAGATTATGAACGTTCTCATGGGTACTCTATTGTTTTTCTTTATCTGTTTATACTGTATACAGCAATATACAAGTTCTCTCTTCTATAATTTACATATACTATCCACTTATGCCATCAAGATTTAGTTTTTAAGCTACGCTGTCTAAAACCAGGAAAAACCAAAACAATACATTCATTAGACTGTGTACCAAACATTTGCAAGAAAACTGACTGAGCTATTATTCACATTTACGAGTAAGTAAGTTGGATGCAAACGAGTCAGAAAACTATTATTCTTAGGACAGACTAACATGCAGATATCTAGTTCTCAAAAGAATTTTGACAGGTGAAAAAAGACTAGACAAAAAGGCAAAAATGTCTCTGTGAAGAAGAGTAAGATACTGTATCTATTTATGATTGCAGCTACAGCTATGCAGTGCCCTGCAAAAAACCCAAAACCCAAACATAATTTATAATAGGGAAAGAATATGAAATTGTGAGGCTGGTTGTACAGTAATTAGCCTCTCTTCAAAATACCAGCTCTCTGAGCTTCATGCCACATCTCTTCAAGCTTCAGTAAGAGAACATTGTGTAAACCCAGCTTTCTGGAGAGCCCCTCCTTCAATGAGATTGAGTCCACATACAGAGAACTGAATCAAATGCTCTCATGACTTAATGGGGCTATTTGCTTTGCTTATGAAGGGAACTGATCAGTACAAAACGCAGGAAAGCTATTCTCTGGAAAATACTACTCACAATTTCCTGCCAGGGAATGAACAAAATTAAAGCATTATTTCAGTCATTTAAAATCACCAAGTGAAATTCAGTAAGAGTGTCAGATTAAGTAATGTATATATCTTTAGTATTGAGAGCTTTGCTTCTCCTCAGCAATTGAAAAATTAAAAAATAAATCCTTACTTTTAGAAAAACCTGAAGATCTTGAGCTTCAGTGTGCTTCAGAATGTCTTGCTGTAGGTGTCTGAACACAGAAATACACATATATATTTGATAATCGGGACCAAGGAAAATACAAATAGCAATGTAGTGACAGATCTCAATCCAGTTCATGTAGTTCCAGAAACACTGAGTAATCCATTGCAGGCAAATCTAGATGAGAATTAAATTATATATAATTAAATCATTCTAGACATTCAGTCATAATTTATCAGCTTTATCTCTTTTCTATACTACAGAATTTTTTCTCTGTAACATTACCCTAGTTGTGAAAGTAAAAGCAATAAAAAGTACAAGAGAAGCCAAGATTCACAATTTTTTAAAGCACAGCCTTTGAACAGACTTCTAGTGAGTTCGGCTAAACATAACACCCTTTATCCATGCATCTCACTTATTTGAGTATATTCCAGCATCTCCTGAGGCTGAGACATAAAACTCAAAGTCCAATGAAAACAAAGCTGGTTTTTTTCAAGATTTAAAAAAAAATGTGGCCTAAAGGATAATGACAGAGATAAAGGTGTATTCAGTGTGGGTTTTCCTTTCAATTGAAGTAGTTCTCTGCCTTATATATGAATGTTAGGCCCCTCCCTAAGACACATTTTCATTTAATGAAATGAGTATGGAACACAGTGACTCCTTTTTCTTGTTCTAAATTACAATGTATTAAGATGTACAACGCATATTTCATTTAGTTCTAGACCACAAATCTTCCACTAATCAGTCCTTAAAGTGTTTAAAAATATGCAGCAGGAGAAGTACGAAGATTCTAATTAGATGACAACAACCATAGTCTGGCAGTAAATCTGTTTTGATGTATTTATTGATTATTACACAATCACTTAAAGACATCAGAACTGTTTCCACAGTTCAGAGTTTGTTTTTAATGCTGCACTAGAATTGCAAAATCACACAGAAGACACAGTGGCACCAATGAGTGGCACTTCAGTAACTCGTTCAATAAATGAAAAAGTCTTTGTCAGCAGTTTAGAACAGTATCTAGTCTATTACTGAGTGCACACAATGAAAAAAAGCATATAGTGTAACTTGCACAACAGCAGCTGAAGAAGGAGTGACTGTTCCCATGTGTTTTCCCATCTTAAAACAGGAATCTTACCATGAGCACTTCATTCCTATGCTGAGATTCATCTGCCAATCTTCTCTCCTCAAAGACCAAACCCCAAGCTGACTATTTTAAGCAATGTCTGTACCACACTGGCATCTGCCCCCATTAAGAATCTCTCCATCTGCAAATCTCGCAGCAAAAAGGAATTTTGAAGGCATAAGATGAAAGGTATTTTTCTTGTCTTGGCACAGCAATAAGCTTTCTTACTGTGGTGAGATGTCCCTTGCATGGGCAATCTAACTCATTGCATGGAGCTCTTTACATTTCATCATGATTGCAGTCTTTACAAATAATGCTTCACACACAGCTTTCCACACTACCAAAGAATTGTTGTAAGTAGGCAAAATGGAAGCTAGCATTATAGATAACTATTCTTCTTTAGTAACAGCTCTTTAACATTAAAAGAATAGTGAATTACCTGATTGTAATAGTTACAGTAGCTCATAATTAATTTTGCTCTAATATCACAGGAACTGCTTCCTGTTATGTAACTATTCCAAATTACCCACTTCCCTCATATGGAAAATTTAGATAATTATTCCAGGGTGTAAGATATTCTGTTTAGTTTTAATGCTACATTTGAGGTTTTAGTATATATTATTTTTATCAAGTTTTCTACATGAACACGTAATAAAAGATCACCAGCTCTAGGACACTGGTGTTATTCCACCAGTCAGTTACTTCCTATTTTCAGATGCTCCAAGTCACTATGTGTTCAACACCATCTCTTACCCCCAGTTTCACAATCATCACATGAGTGCTGTGTAAAAAAAACCACAGTAATTCCTCAATGTTCTTGATTTTGTAGACGTAAGTCAAAAGGTTGATGATACCTTAATATGCTTTGATCAGTTACCTGGGATGGAGTGAAACCAGACATGTGGAAGGCTGAAGAGACAAGTGGCAACTCAGCTTTCAGCAACATTTCAATGTGGTGAGCACTGCAAAAATAGACTGGATGGATGCCATATTCCACTGTCGTAACAGGCAGGTGCATCTGGTTAACAACAACATCATCATCAACAACAAGATAGAGGAACAGGATTACAGACTACAGAAATGTGTTACTTTGTAATACCTTGCTGAGAACAATATATAGAAATATACAGTTTTACATGTAAGATAAGTCATTCTGATTATTTTAGAGACAGGAAGCAGAATAAACAAAAATGGTCATATTACTATCAGGAAAAACATGTAGGCAAACTAAAGAAAAATGTTATTAAATATATCCTGATTGTTCCTTGCTTTAGCAGTTTAGTTCCTTATTGCATATAGGCTTTAATTGTCAAAGCAGGGATGGAGAAACCATTGTTATACTTTAAACAAAAGAACAGAAGGAAAAAATATTGATTTCTGTTGCATTTATTTTCCTCATTTACTGGTGGAGTGGAACTTCTATGATATCTGAAATTGTTTTCTGTGTGCACATTTCTTTGTAGCATATGTGGAGGGTGTGAGTGAAATTCTACTTTGTGCAGCAAAAAGAACAGAGGTTTTATCACTATATCAAATCCCAGTTTCTGGGTAATGAATTCTTGGCACCAGTGGTTTTTCAGCACTCACACATTGGAGCAAACTTCAGCACAAATTTCATTATGCTGAAATAACCTCAGGCCAGACTCAGTGCTGTGAGTGGACCAATACCGTCATCACTTCTGGTGACAAGACAGATCACTTGATGTTACTACAGACCCCTGCATGCAGAAGAAGCACAGAATATAATCCGTGCTTCTCATTCCCCAGAGTTCTCTGGTTGAGACTGCAGTTTAGAGTTTATGTCCAAAACATTCAATACAACATGACAATGTACAAAGGGTTTTATTTTAAATAGCTGGAAACACCCATAATGAAAGATAAAAATGATGCTTCCTGTACTACAACCTCGATCCAGAATACTTGCAATTTAAAATTGTCAATCATACATTATTTGTGCAGTAATAATTTTTAAAATCTACTAAATATATGCTAATGTATTAAGTAAAGTTCAGAACTTTCACAAAAAAAATCAAATGGATGGACTTGCACTCTAATGGACTCTAATAATAAAAAAAAATGTTCATTCAGCAGTATTACAACCTTCACACAGAATTTAATCCCACTAATGAAGTTTGTTTTACTGACAGCTTTAAAATTCAATACCATTGTCTTTACTACCAGGACACCTGCTATTTTTCTCTTTTTAAACAGAAATTTGAGCAAATGTCAGATCTACATTTTTTCAAGACAGTTTTTCAGGGTCATATATTTAGTTAGGGGGCTTTAAGGAAAATTTAATGCATTAAAAAAAAAACAAAGAAAAAAAACAAAACTAAGCAAATTAATAAAGTCTCATTTGTAAACTTGCAAAATTGCCTTTCAGAAAGAAACAGGTTTTAAATTCTTACAGATAAATGCAGTCTTGGTAGCCAGAGAAATGCTGAAACAAGGAGACATGAAAATCCTTGAAGAAATGTCAATGTTTTCTCTCTGTCCCCTGCCATTATGAGGAAGATGGAAGATGCAAACCAGTCATAGCCAGCATAGTGCTCCTGCAAGCAGCCTGAATGGGCAGGTTAAGGAACTGGGGCAGAGATCTCCCCCTCACTGTCCTGCAGAAGCCACAGCCCTCCTTGTCCCGAGGCCTGTGCACACAGAGCCAGGAGCTGGGTTGTTACACATGGCCAAGGGGAACAGACCTGCACAGAAGGAAGCATCGAGCCACAGTTCTCTCTCAAACTGAATTAAGAGAAACAATTTGTTTTCCCCATAAGCTTTTTTCAGTTCATAAGTAGTAAAGCCAAATAAATAAAAGTAAACAAAAAGCAAGCATATGCAAAAAAATCTGCACCAAAACAAGGGTGCTCATAAAGTGCAAGAAAGGAGAAAAGTAGAGGAAGAAAAAAAGAGTTGCTAAAATTATGGGGAAAAACAAAGTAAAAGAAAAGCTTTAAAATAAGAGATTAAGCACATTCTGACTAATATACTTGAAGCGTAATTTAATAGTGATATGTAAGCCTAACACACGAAGAATATAGCAAAGCTCCATATTTTTTCTAAAAAGTTCCACAGTAGATCTAAAAGAGTCAGAAGTCAAAACATTCTTGTTGATCAGACTGCATCCACTTATCATACTAACCACTATACGGGCAATACCATTAACAGTGTTGGTATTGTGGGAATACCACAAATACTCATTAATGTTCTAAGGTGCATTGCTGCAGACTCTTTACCACATACAGAGATGTGATGCCACTCCAAAACTTTTGATGACAAAAGTGAATGGGATTTGCATTTCTAACAAAGTATGGGAACAAAAGGTTGGACATTTTCTTGAGTTCATCTGGCATGCATTTTAACTTGACAAAATTTCAAAGTAAAAGTGCTGCTTTTTGAAAATTTTTTCTTTCCATAAATATTACACACCTACACCTCTATTATAAGTCCAAACCAAGAGTTCAAATTCCACTTATATTTTTAGGCTATATAATTAATATAGGATCAGGAAAGGATACAAAGTGAAGATACCACAGTTCTTCGCTGTTGTTTCAGAAATGTCTCACAATTCATTAACACAAAACACAGCCCATTTTCAGCATCTTCTTTTAGCAAGTTTAGGTATTTTCCATATCTAGCTCAAAAAGTTAAAACAAAAACTGCTTAGAGACTAAATATTTTTTTAATTCCTAAAAAGCAAGAACCTATATTTAATAAGCCTGTAAAAGTTAAGCTGTTATAATGTTGTTCATCACTATGTTGTACATATACACACACATGATTAAATAAAACCTACTATGCTCTACCTAGAAAAGATACACACCAAGCATCTGTTACTCAATGTTATAAATCCTCACCAAATTCCTTTTAGTTCAGCTTTAGAGACTGTGGTGGAGAGGAGCAAGTACTCTAACACACATTTCTTCACATACAGTATTTAGAATTCAATATAAGTATATTATACATGTAATTATTATAATCAGAATTCAAACATTAATGCTAAAGAAAGCAATCTGTGGAAATACAGACATCTTCGCTTTTCCTTCATCACAGCTCTGCAAATTACCAGCCAAATAAAACATTTAAAAAGCTTAGCTAAACAAAACCATTTAGAGAAGTAATGCAAAGGGAAAAAAGACACATAATTCAGGATAATGCAATTTTATGGTAAATCCTACTAGCAAGTTACAATTACTCTTTACAAAAATAGAGGATAATAACATACATAAACTGTAAAGATAATTAAATCATGTACTAATACCTTTTTCATTTCCAGTTAGAATTCATTTTCTTAAAAGTTTATCTTAGATTTAAATGGTATAAAGCAATGCGTTGATGGATTAAGTATCATTAAAGTAATTCCATGAAAATCAAACAAATCCTAGAAAAACCCTAGGGAAATATTTTAATACCATGTACCTGACTGTCATTTCAACACCAAGCTGCTGCACAGATGAAAGGTTTTCTTTCTTCACATCTGCATCCATGGCTAAGACAAAAGAAAATAAATGAAATAAAATATTATAAGAAATATGATTTGAACTGAATACTAACGTAAAGCTCCTTTCATGTATGAATACCAATTCAGGAAAACCATTTCTCATTCAAAATTAGTTTGGCAGTGTTTGGAAAGGATACATAAAGAACCTGCATTTTTCACATACTTTTTTAAAAATGAAAATCACTGTCTATATAAGGAAATCTTCACAGTTAGTAAGGGTATCATTATGGTTAGCATTAGCTTTACAGCAAGCAATATCTTTTTCCACTCCATGTCTTAGCAGAACTTTATCTTTTCTGGCCTAGAAATCAGACAAGGCAGCATATTTTGATCCCCTTTCTTCCATTGCAGAGGCCTTAAAGTCTCCTAGTTGTAATTCCAACTTTATTAACAAAAGTTCTATTTTGATATGAATCACAGAAAACTTTGTAACTGATGGATTTAAAAAATCCTGTAGTTCTATGCATTTTTTTTCCACACAGAAACACATACTTCAATTTCTGCATTTATTTAAATTAAAAATCCAAACTAGAAAAATTAATAAATCATGAATTAAAGCAACCTCTGCTGTAGCATTTTCTCAAGATGTTAAATTCTAAATTAAATTTCAAATGGGCATCTTTCCTATCAGGTACATGTATCATCTAAGATAACTATACCATAGATAAAAATTGCAGTCTAATAATATTATTAGAGTTACAAAGAGGGCATAAACCTTTAATATACTCCTTTGAAAGTCCTACTTAAAAAACAGCAATAAATGAAACAAATAAAGAACCCTAATAACTATCAACACTTGTAAAAATGTAAGTAATATATACGGCAGCAGAAGTTAAAATATATTCATATGAATGATAAATGTAAAAATCTGATTAAGCAGATCACACAGTAACTTAATATGTATTTTTTCTCTATCCTTACACAGACAGAGAAAAATCCTTCAAACTGAAGGATTCCCTGACTCATCATTTAGATAACCACTCTATGTTCCTGACAAGCAAACAGGGACTAAGGTATTAAGGATGAAATAGTTACAGGTTTAGGGAGAAAAAAAAAAAATGCTCTGCTCAGATGAGATAAGGTAGGTTGAAATTTTTATGAAGAAAATAATACTGCAAAATTATACTCAACAACCAAGCAATTAACATTAGCAGAGGAAGTATGGCAAGACTGAAACTCCATTCAGTTTTATAGCTTTCACAGAGGATAATAAATGTTATGGTCATGAGAAATTAACCTTATACTTCTGACAAATATATTTATACATTTAAAAAAATCAACTGGTTTGAGTAAAATGAGTTTATTCAATAATCTGATGGGATTGAAATAGTAAACCCACATCAGAGAGGTTTTTTTTAATTCCAAAAAGTAGAAGTTCAAATATCTTTTGCACAGCATACCAGAAGTGCAATATCTGGAAGAATACATATAAAATCACAGGGTATTTCAGTTAAAAAGCCACAGAGAGAACTGAAACATTCATAACTTCTTACAGCTCCCATTCCAAGTTACCTATTTACTCAGGCTACAGTTACCATGGTAAGTCAATACATTTTCAAGTTCCTGAGTGCAAATGTGAAGGCAAGAGGCATATTTACATCCAAGCAAAGTGGGGGAATTTGAATGGGTTGGCTATGGCTAATGACTAATTCTGCCCTAACACCACCATGTTTAATGGCAGGAGAGGCAAGGACTTCAACAATCTCCAAGCCACAAGGCAGCCCCGCTTCCATTTTGGGGTGGATCTCCTGTGGGTGGCAATGCATTTATCTGATTCCAGCAAGGGTGTTATGAGGAATAGCTGTATCACAACCCACTGTCTGAGCCCAGCTTCCATTCTGTAATAGTTAACAGCAAGTACTGAATGCTCATTTCCCATTAACATTAAAACAACACAACTGACTTCACTGATTTTCATTGATTTTTCTTCTCTGTTGTAGTAATTTCTTAGTGGCTGAAAAGGGTTTTTGCTCCATCACCCTTCCTTTTGGTATCTTCCTCTGTATTGTGAAAGAAGATAAAATTGGGGTTTGGCCTGAGTAATAATTCTCTATCACACAGTACCTTAACCAGGCATAAACTCTTGCTTTCAGACACCACAGTATCTGACATAAGCACAGCTCTGTACTCTGTTAATCCACAACTCACAACGGGAACATGCAAACTGTGCTTCTTTGTCCTGGGTCAAAAGTTTTTATTTTCCATTTTCCACTTAACAGACTGGGAACAGCAGGCTTTAGAACACTATAAAGTCACTTAGAATACACAAAGGACCACTTCCCACTGATTAAAAACTAGACCTAGAAACCTTAAATGCTACATTAAACTTAGAAAAATGTTATTAAAAACAAGTGGAATATTTAAATACTGCATAGTGCAATCCATGGATAAAAAGTTGACTAGTAAGTTTGCAGGAATATGTTGCGACTGTACTATTGTGATGATGCCCATACATCTGATTTAATACACTGAGTTAATTTTCTACAAAACTTTTTTGACAGGTATTTTTCAATACACCTCATATAACTGTCTTGAAACACAAAGGGCTTCATAACAAAAAGCATGGACAAATCAGTTTTCTAAATAAGAATGCCTTTCACCCTCAAAGGCCAGAACACCTCTCTGAACTGTGAATTAGTAACAACATGATACAGCACTCTGGCTAATATTAAATGGAATGAACAACATGCTTTGGCAGCTTCTTTTTATTTATCTAATAAAGAAAAAAATCTATTTTGAACAGATATTTCACACTTCTTTTGTTAAAAATGGAAACCAGTGTAAAACAGAAATTAGGTAAAAATTAAACTAGTTACTTGAAGGATACCAGAATTCTCTAGGAGCTGATATACAATTTTAAAAAATTGTTAGAAAGCACCTCAATGGGCAGCACTTTTCAAAATGTTTTGTAGCATTCAGGAGAACAAAAAGAGACACCCATAAGGCATGATTTCCAAAGGCAACTACGTATTATTATAAACTCAATCTATAGCTATAAACACTTCATAGTAAGTAAACTGGCATGGACAGTCATGCAGTACTCTTTCTGATCAGACTAGACTTCAATCAACTTTACAATTTATATGAAAGACTGCTTTCTTATTCATTTTCCCTCTTACCATGACAAAGCTTTTATGTGTTTAAGTCAAAAAATGGGCTACATCACGTTCATACTAAAATAACAGGATGCCAAGCTGAAACAGCTTTACAGCATATTTCATGCAACTTGTATGGTCTTTGGATAATATTTAATTTATTTCCCTGTTTAAAGTGCTGTTATGCCAAAGAAACCATTGGCTCCCCTTTTGTGTTGAGTGAAGAAGATTACTAAAGCTGTCACTCACATTACTGATTCAACTCTTTCACTTCCTGGTGCCCAGGCCAAATGTTTTTATGTCTGTATAAATAATCTTCAGAAAATGCTAATGAATGTTAAATTTTAACTTCCATGATGGTAAGAAAGATTAGTTTTCTTTGTATGGATGAAAAAGACATTTGATTTAAAAAAAAAAAAGTAACAATTCCCCAAATAGTTGAAAACCCCATGATAGCCAGAGCCACCTGCATAATTCCTGTAGATGCTCCAAAAATTTTAAAAGTATACAGGTATGTTTGCCATCAGATTCCTAGTCCTTGACTTTGTCCATATAAACTGAAATTGTGGAACTCATAATTTTTTTTTTTTTTTTTTGCTAACAGAAGAGCAGGTTTTTACTTACTCTTCAACAGGTACCTAACACTGACACTGTCCACTGTCCAAGCAATCAATATAAATTTTTATGTTTTGTCAGTACCTATCCTTTCTCATTCTGATGTTCTTATGAAAGCTTCTTATTTTAAAACATTATTTGGACTCGGATCAGAGCAAAAATTATGAGTTTCTCTCTATATTCTGTTCTGTCATTTTGCTACTATTTCTTGATGGTGTCACCTCTTTCACCAGACTACACATCTAGAGCACTTCTGACCGTCTGAATCCATATTCATTGTTAGAATCGTTTATGAAAAAATCTTTTTTTCAAAGAAAAGTATTACTATTGCTGGATTGGAATGGTGACAGTGTAAACAAGATCCAAGAGTAATTGCTGGACAATGTTGCTGGCTTCTCAGAGCTAGGTAATCTCATGTACAATTCCACTTTGACTACTGAAAGTATCTGTTATGTCATCAGTACTGTTGTCATAATAAGAGCAAAATATTCGTGTCTAGAACTTCTTTATGTAATGGTCATCACAAATACTCAAGTGATTTCTGGCAACAGCCTCATTAAGAACAAGCCACATTTTCAGTCCAGTTACCTAAACTGGCAATGGGTAAAATGCTTTCTGCTAACAGCAGCTTTAAAATGGAGGACAGTTTAAAGAAGTGCATTTATCAAATGATGCAGAGAGAATGGAAGAATGCCCTTTCATCACCTTCCCTTTCAGCCCTTTGAGGTTGTAATCCTGTATTTCTCATTAGCTACTCCTGAACAGCTCTATAATGATACCTTCCCACAGGTGTTTAAAAAATTTGTTTGTTACCTGACCCACCTGGTGCTTCAAATATTAAGAGTTAATTAAATGGCAGAATGCTCCTATGAGATTTTGTTCAGTCAGATAACTAATCCTCATCTACAAAAAAGGACACACCGTGACAATTGAGTTTTATGGCCAAGATCTGAAATCCCTGAGGTTCCGTCCCTTTGGCAGTACATGGCAGAGCTGTTTCAGAGACAAAGTCCAGTGGAAACAGAGGATTCAACTGCAAGGTTATCTGCAAAAGCAGAGCTACCAAAAAACCTTGTTGATCATAAAAGGTTGCAGCAGTCCCAAGTTTGGCAAGTCTGCAACACATGGGGGACATCAATTAAGAAGCACAGGCACCAACATATTAGATGACTCTGCATGTGGAATTTCTGTGATAAATGGGTTTGTTGAAACCTTGAGAAAACTAAGCTATTTCCACAAAGCATTTCTGTTGCATTGCATTTGAATTTGCTAACAGAAAGAGCAAGAGGCTATTTTAGAAACTTCATACCCCTATCATATAATGCATAATATTTTACTAGTACAGCAAATATTTCAGTTTCTTGACATTCTATTACTTATTACAGTTGGACATCAATGATTTGGTTTTCAATGTTATGAGTTTTATTATGGAGAAAGAAAAAATAAAAGCAAACTAGAAGTATTAATTCTAGGAAAGAGACAGAGATCATTAACATATAATACACCAATTCAGTCATCTGAATACACATCACAGCAGTATCATTGCTGCTAGCAGAAAGTAAACTTCATGTAAGATTTGTGTAACTACTTATAATTAAACATTGCAACTGCATAGTGGTTTATCAGATATTTTTCCTTCTCTCTTATCTTGAAAATGGTAACAACCCAAACTAATTTGATTTTTCCATATTTGCAAATTTTATGAGACTGAAATCCTGAGGGGTTCCACAGCAGATGGATGACTGTGTTGTTCTAATTACAACTAGCTACAGGTTTACAAAACTGTCATTTTTTAAAGATAATCAAATTCTCATTTTAAGAAACATGGTAAACGCTGAATATCTATGCGCTGTACTGAATCCACTTTCATGAAAAATATATCTTTTCTTCATTGAAATTAAACAACTATTAGAAACTGGTTTTCAGTTCCTCAGACTCAAATTTATTTAAGAGAATGGCAGACACACTCAATGGCCATGTGCACGCTTGGCTTACTTAGATGTGGAGCTAGAGAGATGTTACCTTCTAACAACTCATTAGCTTTACCTAATACAGAAAAATGTCTCCACTGTAACTAGTTTTAGGATTTAGCTTAGATGGCTCTTATACCTGAGTATATGAAAAAGATAGATATTGTGAAATAAAATGGCATTCAATAATTCTCCTTGAAGAAATTGCAATGCTTCGTAAAGACTAGCAGAAAACCCTGGGAAAGGTGCAGAAATCTGATCAATCACTATTCAATCAGTGAGAAATCTAATTTTAAACAAATAAGGTCTGATAAAGATTTGAGTATGTTTTTGTTTGTCTCTTTGGTACAAATATAGGAAGGATAATGCAAATCTCAAAGCGCATTACCGCACCTTCACAGGAAAGCCACACTGTTTATTTTATGGTGTAAAAAAGAACCTGAAGTGAGTGTAAATTTAGCTATATGACCAATTCTTACAATCACACCCTTTTACTGTTCCAGAGTGGAGTATGATCGCAGATTCAATTTTAGAGCCAGACTTTTGTTTCACATCAATCAGAATGAATTTATTGGCTTAAACTAGCTTCCTTGGTCAACCCTTATTGCTACACCTGTCTGAAAAAAGTAGTATGAAATTTTAATAACTATTCTCCTATAAAACTTAAAAGAAACCTTTGATGAAATGTGCTGTTTGCCTGAGCAACACTCTTTCCTGGGCTGGAGAACTCTTCACAAAAAAAGTCTGTGATGATGGTGTTGCTGACAGGGGAGAACTCAGTAAGACACCACCAGCCCTTTGCCACATTTCACATCTGATTCTTACCACCAGATTACTATCCTTGAGAAGACTACTTACTCTCCCATTTCCAAAATTGTCTTTATTAAAGTACATGGAATATCAAAAGCATTTGCACATGAAAACTGTTCCTCAGACAGCCCTTTAAATGTGGAGCCTCTATTTGGTAACTGAACAGGCAAACTTATCCAGAATTCATGTCCAACAGCACCTGTATAAGACTGAAAAAAAACCCCATTCAGAAAATACAAAAATAAATATCAGACTGACTGAGTTAGTTCATCATTAAAATAAAATCTATCAAGTTCAAGGAAACCAGGAACTGAGGCTTTTACTATGCTTTGTTTCTGTATCTATTCCTTGGGACTTTTCATTCTAAAAAAAAATAATTGAATGTATGCAACTGTCACAGAATTTTCAAACCTGGTCTTTCTTCAAAGTTGACATTAAATTTTAGATAAACAATGCAGTGTTGTTGCCACCTCCATCTAATCAGTGGTTCATGGTGAAATCAATTAAGTAGAAGATCTAGGTTCAGTCTTCCTGAACGTGTTTTAAATCCCACCTTTGACCAAAGGGTTGAGAAGAGTGGATTAAAACTAAGATACTTGATCTCTAAGTGAACAGAGTAAAGCCTACTGCTTGACTTTAGAGATCTTGCACACTGGATGGAAGCACTTAGCTATCATGATTAAGGAAGAGCAGGATTGCTGTTTTTCCTGGGCATTTGGAGGTTGCACAGTCAGATGATTGTTCTTCCTCTAGTTAGCTTTTGCTTTACTCAAACTACACGGGGTTTTCTGTTTTTTTAACAGGAAACACTATGATAACCTTGAAAATTTAGGTCTTCAGGCTATACTTTTCTCTAAAAAAATGTGAGACATGCATTCCCAAGGCGAGAAAGAAAATCACACCTGGGCCTTCGATATGACTGGAGAATGTGTGGTACTTTGAACTGTGACCTAAAAAAAGAGATGTACAGAGAGGAGCAAGAGAGGCAGTCTAGGCGTCAAATAAATAATTTACAACATAAAGACATTTCATGAGCTTTAAAAGAAACAATCAAAATCATTATTTGAATAAGGAAGTCTCAGAAATATGTAATTAGTAAACCTTATGAGCCCATTAAATTACTGTATTGCCCATTACGCCTCATGAGAAGGTGAAAAGCACATGACAAGCTAATGCAGGACAACACAAAACACCTTCAGCACCTTTTAAGAAAAAATAAATTAGTGATAGAAATAACTGTCACTTCAGCAACTCTTCATAAAGCAAAGCAACGGACTCACAAGTAAAATCAAGAGTATTCTACCTGCAAGCTTTTGGAAGGTAAAGGCCACTACATAAAACGAAAGACAGTCTCTGAATTACTAGAGGGGTTTTATGCTTTGAAACTTCAAAAGCAAGCCTGAAGTCTCCAAGGATACTGTATTTGCATCCGATGGATGGGAGAGTAAAACATCAGTGTAAGTAACAGACTCTCCCCAACGAAGGCTTGATTCTTCACAGTTAGTGGCAGAATAAGTACTCTAAATGGTTGAACTACAGCCTAAGATGAGTCCTGGACAAACAGTGAAATATGAAAGTGTATTTTCCTCTGGGTATTAACATTGCTTCTAAGTCTTCTAATTTTACCAGTGCTTCGAAGTATTAAAATGCATTACTTTACACTCAGAATAAATCAACTTTATCAGTCATCCTTTATTCTTGGCTGTAAGCAGGACATCTGTATAAAACTAACCCTCAGATTACTCTGGCTACAATAACGGTCCTTTAATATATATCCTTTAAAGCAATATAAAGTGTATACCTTTGGGTTGATTATATATTGTGGGACTTTCAAAAGGTGAGACAGACGGCTTACACCATCTTAAATATTTATGCCACCAGCTTTGCAAATCATGCTATAATAGATGTCAAAAAATACTTTGAATTGTACCCTCACCTGTTCTGTATCCATTATACATACAGAAAATATGAAAGCCCATCACTAATAATTATCTGTTATGTTCACTCAAGCACATCATTTTCTGCTCCACAGTGAGGTATTTCCCACCAGTTAAGTAATGAATTTCTGAGCTGTTAAAGAACATTTTAAACAACCCCCAGAATGATACAGACACATTTAGAAGGAAAGCAATTTAAATATGAAGAGACTGCATGGCAATAAGTTATTAGGAAGCTGACCTTTATAGTTTCCCATGCTGAAATAACAATCCGTTCGGCTTTCAGAAAAATGTGACACGAACTTTTCAATTAATTCTGCCAAAACTGAAAGAAGTAAAAACCCATTAAAATATTAGAAGCAACAAAGAAAATGTGGAACTGTGACACCTAACAAAATGACAATATGTGGGAAAGTAAAGCTATTTAAATTCCTGTGTATTTATCCATGTTTTTATGGGGCAACAACTCAGTATGCATTGCACTTTTGCATTCCTAACATCATTCCTAACTTAAATTAAATTTTAATAGCTTTACTGAGAATATATTCAGTGTAAACAGAAGAGAATCTCATATTATCTTTATATCCTCCAAGGATTACTTCAGAATTTGTTACATGGTTTCAATATGAAATGAAAATTAACCATAATTAAAGTATAATATCTTAACACATTTGTCTGTGTATGAAGACAGGAAAGGAAAAAAACAAAACCAAAACCAAAAAAATTCACAAAACCAACCAATCAAAAAACCCAAATAAACCCAGCAACCCACACAGAACAAAAAACTGACACCGGCCCAAAATTATGCTAACAAAAGCACATGAAGTTTTAAGGGTTGTTTCCAAAAAACCCAATATAAAACCATCTATGCCATCGTAAGATAAAAATTATTCACTTAAATTTATGCAATAGAGTATTTCATTTGGGAAATTTTCTATTTAATGGTGACCAAAATATTCTTCTTTAGTTCTTCCTATGAAACTTTGAGTCTGCAGATCTGCATAAGCAAGTCAGATGCTGACATCTGTTCACTATGGAGGAAATCTCATCTCCCACCTGAACAGGATGTTAGCCAGGAAATTGGCAAGAACTCTCAGTGACAAATCATTACCAAAACTGCCCCTGATTCCTCAATTCTGCAAGTCTGAGGCTACAGCAACTGAACACATGACACTACACAAGTTTAAACAAAGGATACAAGGAAGCCTTTACACAAACCCCATGGAGGAGGCCACATAAGGTAAGCCATATTAAGAATTTAAGATAGCAACAATGAACATTTTTTTATTAGTAAATGCTATCCTAAAACAGCTGCTGTTATCTTGATAAATAGGATCTTAAGCATACAGATGTGCATACTGATACTTCTTTTCACGAGAACACAAAGCAAGGGAGCGTATTTACAGAGTAACAACTGCTGCTACCCATGGGATTTCCTGTTTAAAGACCTTGTTACAATTTACTTGGCAGCACTCAATTTAACAGCAAAGCAGCTTCAGCTCCTGTTCCCCCATTCTTGCACATAACTCCACGCACCCACTGCAAGGTGGGCTTGTTGGTTTTCAACTGAATAATTCACAGAATCATAAAACGGCCTGGGCTGGGAGGGACTGTAAAGATCACCCCGTCCCACTACTCTGTTTAAGCAGACAGTGGTACAAGCAGCTGCAGTAGCACAGGTGAGGAGGAACAATCTGTGCTGGAGGTGGCAGTGGAGAAAGCCAGAAAACTCTTGAAGAAGCCATGCTGACAGCAAAACTAACATAGGAGACTGCAGTGCAAGCTCTTTCGGGAATGAGGAGGAGGAGAAAGACAGAATCTCCACCCACAGTCTGATGGTTGTTATGCCAGAAAAATAATGAAGAAAAGGATATAATAAAGACAATTAACTCTTATTTTAACTTTTTTAAGCTAACTTACTGACATTAAATCATAATATTTTTTGTCTTGATTAATGTCTAAAATATTTACTGAAATTAGTTTACACTGAATGAGTCCATAAGAAGTTTTTAAAAGGTTGAGTTTTGGTAATGCTAAAGCAGTTTCACTACAACAGCTGAACATGATTTTACAGTTAGAGTTGCCAACTCCAATAGTAACAAAATTAATCTTGCATTGCAAAGGACTAATAAATTAAGAAAACAACACATGCAATTTATATTCTTATACAATCTTATAGTGAAAATAAACTTAATTAAATATAACATAGCTATTTTTAATCATAGTTAATAAAACACAAGGGGCTAGAAAAAGCAATTTACTTTTCAGAGGTAAATTTATTCTTTTTTGAAGAATGAAAAAACTTACTAATCTCCACTAACATGCTTAGTGAAAATTTGGCCCACAAACAATATAACAAATATTTGTGTACAATGAGCAAATGTGTCTATTCCCGAAACTGTGGACAGCAAAAAAAAAGAAATTAAACTTAAAATTTATAACTAGCTATATATTTACTGTATGACTATTAGTATGGTGATTACTGAAATATGCCATAATATAATAATAAATGGGAACTATGTTTAGACTAAAATATCCCATCATTCAGAAAATTTAAAACCAAGTCATGACATTGTACATTTCTTCCCATTTTGTTAAAAGGCATCCATATGCTAGACCTAGCATTTGAATATTTCAGTTCAGTGCTTGAGTTAATAGGAGAAATGACAGCTCAACTGCTGAGCAATTTTTTGAAACTCAAGCACTAAATTGATTTCCACCATTTGAAAGTATTTATCCAAGTGCCTATCGGGATCTCTGAAAAGATTTTAATCAAGTTTGAAAGAGGAAGACACATATAAGAATTTATCAAAACATATGTGGTTAATACATAAATAGAGGGTTTTCACAGGACATTGTCTTTTCCAAAGGCATGTCCATGTGAAATGACAAGCAGTTATTTTAATTTTTGTCTTTTAATACTAAATCCTTTAGTTGCCATTTGGAGACTACTGTGGAAACTGGTTCACTGATTCTTCATTTAACTGGGAAACTAGACAATAGATGTTTAGACAGGTTCATTATACACTACAGTCAGTATTGCTGTAAAAGCTCAAATTTTCAGGTAGACTTTATGTGGCCTACCAACACAGTGAAAACATTGATTTTCTTAAATTATGGTAGCTTCACTGTATTATTATTGACATTTTTAAGAGATTAGCAATCATCTCATGCAAATTTAAAATCTTAAATTACTGCAGTATTCTCATAAAAAATTCCTGCAGGATTTTCTTTATTCTTTGAATAAGTAGGGTACAAAAGGAAGGTAACTGAAGCTTCAAAACTGCATAATAACACTGATTAGAAAAAATTATATGATTATAACTGTTTTAATAGGTAACAACCACAAGCAGTTATCTAATTCCTACTTCTCAAAGTTTTAAGTCACAAAGGTCAAAAAAGTTAAAAAGCATCCAATTTTTTCAGATCCTCTAATATAACTAGTGTTGCTGGATCATATTCTGTGATCCAGATGTTCTGGAAGAGTTTAAAAGAAAATACAAAAAACTCTCTTAACAGCAGTTCTGCTCTCAAGCACATGGTGTGACTCTTGGGGATAGTGCTGTGCAGGGCCAGGAGTTGGACTCAGTGATCCTTGAAGGTCCCTTCCAACTCAGCTTGTTCTGTGATTCTGTGACTTGTGTTAGAGGTTAAAAATTCAAGAGTGAAAATCTTGGACAGATTACTTTTCTGTAAGAGTAGTGTCAGAGATTTTCAACTCCACCAACCATACTTCAGTTTAATAAGTATATGAAAAACAGTTAGCAATTCCATTCTTAATGGCAACAACAAGGAGGACTTTCAATTATTGTACATTAAAATGACAAAGGAAAAACTCACATTTTCTTTGAAAGAGGAATACAAGATAATAAAAATTCTGACAGTACTCTCATCACAGATGAATGTTGCATATCTGATACTAATATACAAGTATCTTGTTTATTAATTAAAAAAACCAGTTTTTCAAATCCAAACCAAATGTCATAATCTTTACACACCTGCATGCACATTCATGTGCACTCACACTGCTTACAGTAGCTCCAAACTGGTTTGGGGGACAGAAGAAAGAATTTCTGATCTGAGTAACAAAAAGACTTGCTGTTCCACTCTAATTCTCACACAAGCTTCCTTGAAAACTCAAGGACATAAAAAGGTAAACATCTATTTTGTATTATTCTAAAAACTTCTTTTGCAAATACAATATCAGCATTTTGTTATCTGGAATTAAAAACACTACAACAGCACACAACAGTCATGGGTTCTTTATCCTAAGGGGAAAGTTCTGCAGTTATTTTCAACTTTTTGCTGCAATTGCTAAAGGCTGCAGCACACATACATCACAATGACACTGCCTCAAAGGATCATAGTATTTTTTGTAAACATGTTCTGATAGAGCTATCTCAGATGATGCAGAGCTCACAAAATATTAATGGATTCCAGAACACTGTGTTGACTGTAACCACTCTGCTTCTATCAACTATTTCACTTGTAAAAACTGAAGAAAAGAAAAAACCTTACTGTTTTACAGTAAGATTTTACATGCAATTTCAAGAGCTGCTATCTTTTCTTTTCTTGGTTGGTTGGTTTTTATTAAGAAAAAACAATTTGGAGGTAAATTAATAGGCCCTAAAGAATACTGGTGATGTAAATCGGGATCCTCAGGAAGATAGGCAATGGAAACACTGAAAAACTCTAGGGAGCAAGTAATTTTAGCTGAGTTTACTATCCCTAGCCACATCACATATGCATATAAAAGCTTAAGAACTATTAGGATTTGGGGACTGAGTATCTCATTATGAAGGGGAGAATGTTAGCATGTAATTGATACGATCTCTGCAACACCCTTAATTTATTTTACTTTGGGTTTAAAGTCTCCTGAAAGAGGAGAAGAATAAGGATGTTGAATCTGTCCAGAGGTCAGCTACTGATACAACATTAACTGGGAACAGCAGAAAAGAGAAGTTGCTAGACTTGAAAACCACAGAAATGGCTTCTGCCATACCTGAAGGACAAAAAGTGGGAGGTAATTGAAAAAGGCATGGCTAAAATAGTCAAGATGAGATTCTGGTTCGACAAAAAAAAAAAACCAAAAACCACCTCCCAGTCATGTGAACTACTTGAACGTGCAATATACTAAGCCTAGATTCACACAGACTAATAATTTCCTACATAACTCTAAGCTACTGCTCAGAGAAGTTGATTGGCCTGTTTCTCTTCCTGCCAAAGCTTAAATGCCAATACACAGAAAACTATTATGCAGATGAACTAGTCACTTCTGGGAGGCCACAAGTACTGTGAAGAGTAGTCAAAAAGATGTCAAGACTTGAGCTGACCAAAGGCTCTACCTATGGTTCTCTAGCTGATAAGTGACCCAAAACAACAAGTAGCCACACACCTAGCATCCACAAATTTGTGCCACCTTTATGGAAAGAATGACAGAAAGTATGTCTTTGTCTCAGCTTATCGTGCTTAGAATGACGGACTTTAGAAGCTGGTTGTCTACAATGTCTTGCTTTTAGACAACAAAGAAAAATCCCAAACTTTCTGTCCTGACACATTAAAAGACATGCAAGCCTGAGAAAGGTTTGTATCTCCTTTTAGCAGTTCAATAAAGCCTTTCAAAACTGGATCTTTATGTCTGAGCACAGAAATTACTTAAAAGCTACAGTCAGAGGTGATGCTTTAGCAGAGAAAACGCCAAGCCAATTATAAAGATTCCCAAAAGTAATGCTAGAGCATTTAGCACAAAAGTATTGACCAAGTCAGTGTGAGAGTAATCAGCACCAGAAGAGTGAACTAGAGATATTGCTACTCTACAGTTTGCTCAAGAATTTTTTGCTAGAGTTCAAGCAGGTTCTATAGATTCAGCATCTGGTAATTCTGGCAACAGATTACAAAATATTTTTAACAAATCAATACACATTACACTATACAGTCTAATGTTGTTTTTGTTCATTATGTTCTGGTTCAACTCCAGTTAATGTCAGTCCCCCTTAGAATGGGCCCAGTACAGGAAGCACAAGCGTGCACCTTTGTTCTGTAAACCTTTGAGACTGCTCCATCTGTAACTATAGAGAAAGCCTTGATTCCTGGGCATCTGGACTGAAGTCTCTCAGTCCTCTGAAATCTGGGAGAGCTTCATATGCTGCAAAAGATACACAGCAGCACAGCTGTCTCTCATAAAAAGGATTCAATGAAGATGATGTTGTCTCAAACCACAGAGCTAGCAGATATTTTGTTCCTTCTGAAATACCTCCAAGCAGATATAAAAGCTCTGAAGAGCTTTGCAACTGTCCGTTGTATGAATTGCTTTCCTAAATAATATAAAGGGCAACCTTTGGCATCTGCAAACAAGAAGTTAGATGACATCCTGACCATTTGCCCATAATTAGAATTCCTACGGAAATGGAAGCCAGCAATTTCTGAGAACACCCAGCTTCTTTATGGCTCCACCAGCCTATATGATATCGCAAGTGAATTATTACATCTGACTTCTGATGATTTGCGTCATACAGATGATCTGTGTTTTGGCTTCGGCTGGCTTGGTTTTTTAACTGATCTATACCGACGCTCCTGCATGACCACACTGTTCATTAGAAAACGCATAAGAAAATTAAGAAAAATCTGAATGAGTGGGTTCTTTGATGGTTAGTATGGCTTAATTCTGACATTTTTTACTGAAATTGGCCCTTAATATAATTTCCCAACCCATGTTAAGTCATTCACTGATCTCTGACAAATGTCTGTTTACTTTCAGGCTTTTTCATTTTCAGATCTGAAACAAAGACTTGTATTTGAGCCCTCTTGCTCTGTCAAATTTCACTGAAAACATAGAGGGATAATGGTCATAAAGAGAAAAACAGGACACAAAAGCACAAATCTTCTTTGCTTTGGAAAATCCCACTGATTTTCATAATCAACACAAAATTATTGACGACTTGGATAGATAATGCAATCCTCAATGACATTTTAAAGAACAGTTGCTTACTAGTGGTCTCTTGTTTGCTTTCTTTGTAAAACTTACTAAGTCATACTCACTTGGTCCACTGACGCTATCTGGTCTGGCTTTCACGACTTTGCAGAACAGTTTTCTGCAAATTTCTGTCCACCCAGTTGGCTTCTTTGGACTTTTTAAGAGCGTTAAGAGCTTGTCAAGATCTTTATCTAGAAGAAATGAAAAATGAGTGTTATTCTGTAATGATCATACAATGAGGGAATGCTTTGGCTTGAAAGGGACCTTAAAGATCACACAGTTCCTACCCCATTATCATAGCTATTCTTCACAGACTTCATACCTTTGGAAGAAAAAACTACATAAATATCCCTTTTCCTAAGACAATTAAACTAGAAAAGCAGTCCTAAAGCTGAAGACGTTCTGCTTTTTACAAAACAGAAATATTCATTATACTTACTGATGGGACTTTGTGCTTATTTTGAGAGGGGTAGGATCAATTTTCTTCAGAGTGGCTAGTCAGGGGCTATGTTTGGGAATTGTGCTGAACAGAGTAGATAATCTAGAGATGCTCTTGTTACTCCTGGAGCAGTGCTTACGCAGATCTGGCCTCTTCTGCTTTCATACTGCTACCCTGGCAAGGAGGCTGGGGGTGCATGGGAACTTGTGAGGAGACACAGTTGGGACAAGTGGCCCAAACGGACCGAAAGGATATTTTACACCATATGACATGCTTAGTATATAAAGTGGGGGGAAGAAAGATAAAGGGGAGGAAGGTTCTCAGTGATGTTGACATGATGACAGTTAACATGGTGGTGTTCAATAAAAGGTTGGACTCAATGATATCTTGAGGTCTTCCCAAACTTAACTGATCCTCTGATTGTGTTTGTTTCCCTGAGTAACCATTACAGCTGATGGGGCCCTGCTCTCCTGCAGATGGCTGAACACCTGCCTGCTAATAGGAAGCAGTGAGTTAATTCCTTGTTTTGCTTTGCTTGTGTGAGTGGTTTTTGCTTTCCCTATTACAGCACCTTAGAATATGCTGCATTGGAAGAGACTCATCGGGATCATCAAGTCCAGCTCCTGGCCCTACACCATCTTGACGGGAAAAATAAAGATGGTACCTCAGAGAAGGCAAATGCACATGTTCTTGCTCCAGCTGTGCACAGTCCCTCTGCTGTGGGACCATGCAGTTCCCATCATTATGAAAGGACTGCAACCTACACTACTACTAACTATTCACTAAGGTGACAAAGGTTCTTCATACCTTGCAAGATCTTCTTGGTTCTGTCTCTACATTTTGGACACTAAAGAAATGAATTCTGCCATGAAAGGTGACTTCTCATTAAAGTTTTGACAATTGTTTGAGCCATTCTATGGCTATTTAGAAGACTTGCTGTTACTTTTACTTCTTTGTACCATTTCTGTTTCAAAATATTGTTTTCAAACTATCTTATTCTTTTAAGATTATCAGAATATTTTCAACAGAATTATGATGTTGCATGTAATTTATTTTAAGCTCATCTAAAGACCTTAATGATTTATAATTAGTAAATTGGATCCCTGTCATTGGAATTTATTATACAATACATAACATTTAAAAATAATCTTATTATAGTAACTTAATTATTATCATTAATCAGGATTTCAAATTAATTAACCTGAAATTTCTTTGTTATCTTCAAATAAATAAGTCCTCAGTATCTTTCCAAATAACATGCAGTGACGTTTAGAAAAGCTTACTTATGAAAATTTAATGTGAAGAAGGATTTAACTCTTCCAGTACTAACAGTAGGATTTCTAGTTCTTTCTCTGCCTTTTTTTGTTATTTCTATAGCAGGCGAGTATTGAAGACAATCTTAGTTAGAACTGCAAAGCAACACTCCTCTGTACAAGTTAAATAGTTATTTTATTTCCTCAAGGAAAGTAATTCAGTTTGGCAGACAAGGATCAGAGATGACAAGCTGAGATTTAATCACTCAACTTACCAGAGATCCATGCAACTAAGATACTACAGAGAAGTCATGTATTTAATACATCCATTACATACTGTAACTGGTATCATACTGTGGAAACTACTGCATCTTATTTTCTTCCAGGTAAACCACTTGCTTCCCTTAACTTGTCATTAAATGTGGACTATCACTTCTGCCAGCAGGTCATCACAGTACAAAAAGAAAAGAAAAAAAGAAAAAAAAAAAGCCAGAACTCTGGGGATTTTTTGGAATGCCAATTGCTTGCAAAAAACTCATGATACCAAAAAAACTGCCAGCTCACTTCCACAATTTAGTAGGCAACTATAACTTGCCCAACAGCATTACCACACAGCTGAAACTCAACCAACCACACAGTTCTGGGCTATACATATTACTTGCTACTGAGGGTGGTCTTTCACACTACTACTAGAGGTGTTCTAAACACACACCAGCACTAAAAGAGAGAAGTCCTGCTTTTCTCTGTTCTCTTTTCCGGTATGTCACTAAATCAGTTCACTAGTTATCCTAAATTAATTACTTGAATTTACTTTTTTTTCTGGAAGAAATACCAAAACTGCTTAATGAGGAGAAGGACAAAAGGTGAGGGAACAGAGGAAGGAGAAAAAAATTAGAAAGGAAAGAAAAAGTGAGGAAGAAAATGAGTAAGACCTTCCTCTACTGATGCTAGTAAGTACATTGAGAAGAAGCTAATGTCAATTTAATGAATCTGCTGCACTCCTGCTTTCTTCCTCATATGTAGTTAAATTTTTCCATCCCATCCTTTACTTTGTGCTAGCATTGGTTGTTCTGTGTAGTCATGTGGGGAAAAAAAAAACAAACAAACACTGAAGCACATTTATAAGTTTATGAAGCTATGAAATTGCACTATAAATAAGCTACAGTTACCTGCATGTACAAAATCTGAATCACCACAGCATAACTTCAAGTTTAAATTGATCTCCTACCCTAAAAGATGCTGCTTTATAATTCCTCAAATAATTCTTCAACCAGCTTTTGTGTCTAAAGCTGGTAAGACTTAGAAAAACTCAATGTTTTAGAAAACATAGAAATGCAACAAGTCCTTGCTTGATTTGCATATGATTATGCTTTGTGATAGAAGTGTTTTTCTGTGACTAAGTAACTAAGATCTGTAAATCCATGTGTATCTTATTCAAACTCTAAATTGAGAGATTGTGAATAACCTGAATACTTTATATTTGGCTACTACATAGAAACAATCCCTATAAGAATACATAATTTAGGAAACCTCATGTACATTTCTCACAGACCTTACTGCTCCATCATCTTTTGTTAATTGAGTGAACTTAAAATGATAAAGACATTTATGTGAAATTTTAAGAGAGAATAGGAAAGCTAATATAGCTGACTCTTTGACAGAGAATGTTTAGATAAAAATTTAAACAGACACTGCTAGTTTCAGACAGGTATTTTTAAAAAAAGGTTTAAAAACCAAAACCAAGCTAAACAAAAAACTCCTGAAAACCCAAAACAAACAAAAAATTATAAAAAAACCCCTCCCAACTAAATGAAACCAAACCAGAAACATGGCAGCACATTCCCATTCAAGTTAAAAGTATAAAGCAAAGACCTCAGAGAACACTGGCTGAGATAAATTATCAAAACACTTTTCAGAACATAACCACAGATTTTTGGTAGCAATTCTGGACTGCACAAGTCCAGAAGAAAATAAGATTAATGGATGGTGGGGTACCTAAATTTAGGGAAATCCTAAGCAGTGAATGCATCATTGCAGGACGTTTATAGACACTATTTTTCAGCCACACTCACTACCAACTTTCATAACTGCAGAGCTAGGAGTAGAAAAGGAAAACATCATCTGTGCAAATAGAAGAGTGAATATAGAGTTCTGAAGAGCTTAATTTTAATAATCTACACTATAGTTAATATTACAAGTAAAGAAAAAACTTTTTCACAGTTGTATTCTGAATAAAGGACTATATTACTCTTTGAAAACCACTTAATAGTTCTTCCTCAAATTATCTTAATGAAATAATAATTGAACAATTAAAACAAAAGAAAAGCAACAGGATATCTTGCTGCAGTGTACACAGGTGGAAATGGCATAATTAATTTTCACATGTAAATAATGATCCACATAAATCATTTGAAGCTTTACTATAAATTATCTTTGACAGAAGTGCATCATTAATATACTGCTATCCAATAGTTTTCAAACTGTAACTACTGGCTGAGATAATTAGTGCATATAAATACATAACCAACCAGGTTTATTTTTCCATAAATCCTTTCCTACAGGCACATATGCCTTACAGACAAATGCCTCACATCTGCAAAACCAGGGCAGATATTTGTAAACACTCCTCAAATACAAATATATATTTTGGGCAAGTCTACTCCTCAAAGTGTCATCATGAAATGGAGGAATTACTCCACTACTTCAATACAGTTACTAAATTACCAACATAAATTACAATAGAGTCCTTTTTGATCCAGTGAGTCAAATTTTCCACTTGCCAGTGTCTGTGATCACTACAATAGCACAGAATAACAGCAAGAGTGTTAAAAAAGTTCTTTTAGATGCAGCCTTCAGGCCTTGGTGCTGGGAAACACATGTTCCATACACTGTCAGAATTATCACTGCCCTGTTTTTCCTTACAGCTCATTAGTTCTCCTCCCTTTCTGCCCCAAACTGAACCAAAGAGGTGTCAATGTTGCACATTTAGCACTGTCCTTCAAAAGAATTTATAGCGGGAATAAAAACCCTACCTATTTCTTGGGTTTTCATGATAGAAAACTCAGCGTGAATAAGTCCTTTCCAGTAACCATCCCTCACATGCAACTTTCAGTTTTATCCATGGTTTCCATTATACTAGATACAGTCACAGGCTACATGAGGTCCAGGCTTCTGGAAATGAAGCTTCCTGTTACCTGACCTCAGTTAGGCCACACTAATTCCAAAATATTCAGTGAGCAATTTCAGCTTGTATCCTTCCATTAGTTGAGACACCCTTCTGGGAAACAAAGGTTCTGTTATTGCATCTGTCCATCAACTCCATCTGAAGGGAGGGTTAGAAACAGTAGCATCTTCAGGATCATATTCAATAACATATTTGTAAAACCTTCTTTTTTTCTTTTTTTTTAACTCTACCTGGCCATCTCCAATATCTGTTCTATAAATATATTTTAAAAAATCAACTTAGGTTGTATTTTTACACCTGACATCACAATTATGTGATGGACACCGGACACATTTTCAAAGTAGAAAGACAAGGTAAACCTCTCTTCAGGTGTCCATGTCACCTGAGCAATAAAAGAAGGTGCAAATAAGAGGTCAGGATAGATAGAAAGAAACCTACAGTTACAGATTTTTCAGCCAAAGAAACTGTACATTCTTTAACAGCACTAAGAATCTAGTAGTCTTAATTATTCAGGTTGTAGAAATGCCCAAGAAAGAGGACACGAATTATACCTCACAGGTTACATAATGAAGCACTGCAGCATGAAATCTGAACACACACAGGTTCAGGGAACCACAAAAACATTGTGCTGGCCTTTGATCCTTGATGATAGATACAATGAAGCAGTCATGCATTCCCACTCATAGGATGGCTGCAGAACTCTTGTTGTTCAAAAGTCTGTGTGTATGAACCCTGTCCATCTCCTTTCACCAAAGCAGAATGAAAATTTAACAAGTATTTTTATAAACTCTTTTAAAACCTCTGAACAATCTGACTAAGTAACACACAATAGGAATTCTGAATATTCACAATAAAGAAGTTGTAAGATCTTATATAAATGTAACTCACAGATTTATCCTGCTATATTTTTAACCTCTCTTGTGAAAGAACACTTCTAACACTGCCATATAGTGCTTAAGTTCAGATGTTCTCCATTTTGTATTCATGCTCTTGATTTCTATTTTTCCAAGCACTAGAGTAGCAATTTATGAATTTCATTCTTTTCATTTTTGATCTCTTTATTCTAATACTTTCTTTCAAAAAAACTTACACATCCTGAAAGCTTCAGTCTGGAAAATCATATTTTGACAATTTGGTGGGGGGTTTTTTTGTAACCTGAATACTGAAATAGAACACTTTCAATGTTTTGTTTCCTTTTCTTTTTTTCAAACAACAAACACAAAATATTTTGATTACAAAACTAAATGTTCTGCTCATTTTCTGTTTGTCGTGGTTTTGCTAG